>JAYESA010000009.1:70559364-70617844 GCA_036927795.1 Iris macrosiphon | reverse complement strand
AAATGATATTTCAGGATACTAAAGTGAAAATAAAAGGTTTAGAGTATCAACTTGCCAAAAAAATTAGTTCAGGGTGTTAGAGTGCCAAAGAGTTGATAGTTCAGGGTATTTAAGTTAAAATTAGCCTAAGCTAAAAGATGATGTAAACTTGAAGCAGGGACTTCTTGCGTAAAGTATGGATATTAAACAATTTCTTCTTGATAAACAAAACTTAGGCTCAGCTAAATAATACTGTCCAACAGCAATGACTCTATTCGTGGACATATGCTTAAATATGCTACTGCTTACATGTGCTGCAGGATAAGACAAGTTCATGATAAGAACTTACCTTCTGACTATCAGTAAGAGATTCAGCTGAATAATACTGCCCACCAGCAATTAGGCCAATGAATTCATGATATGGTTAAATGTAGCCCCAATGCTCCTCATGTCATCTGAATAGTATATATAATGCTTCCCGCTCAAAATGCAAGTATTTGCATGTTCCACAAGGCTGTCCCACATCTTATTAGACATGCCACTTCCAAGGATCTATACCCAAGATATTTCATCAAAGCAACAAACAATCAAGAAATCAATATTCTACTTGAACAAAAAATTTAAAAATCTTACATTTCGCAATCTTTGTGAGTCCCTGACAACAATGCGGAGAAAGTCTTCAACTGTAAAGATTCCAGATTTGTTCAACTTCTTGTGAAACGACCCATCTTTGCCAATCTTTACTAACCGCCAAACCTCGTCCTTTAACTTAGGTGGATGATGTTTCATGTATACTATGAAGATAGAGAATTAAGTGAGAGTTTCATATTGCAAATGGAAGAAAAACAGGAGGTAGAAAATAAATGTGTGGGAACCTACATTCCCCTCTGTGATCTTTAACCATAAAAGCCTCTGTTTTTGCCTCACGAACATGAATTCCCTCGCAGAAACCTGAGGCAACTTTCAGACCGAGCCTGAACTTTCTACTCCGAATCCAACTGGAGTTGTCAGTAAATGTGAGCTCACCCAGAGTCCCTACACCTTCTTTCAAAGATATCTGTAGATCCCCAGTCAAAAGTGGCTTCTTTCCTTCACGTTCTTTGACTACATGATTTTCAAAGTCCTCCTCTGTCCATCCATCCTCATTTTCATTGTTAAAATCACCCTCGAGAACAACAACATCTAGTTTTGCAGATGACGCAGGTCCTGAAGTTATAACATGACCACTATTTGCATCAAGCAACACGACATGTATGGCAGCTCCCTGCTCCCCGTCAATTTTTCCTCCTGTGAAAAGCGGTTGAGACAACCTGGACTTAAAATGCAGCTGCAAGTTTCTTCCATCTGGTCCTTCTATTTGTTTTGGAGGAGATCTGTATTTTATCCGATTAAGGTACAAGGGAGGAAATTTCAAGAACAGAGGGGGGGGGGGGGGGGGGGGGGGGGGGGGGGGGGGAAGGGTCAAGCCGAGTGCCAAAGAGGGGATTTGGAAATAGTTTTCAACCAGCAATTGACGCGACTCAGTTATAACCTCACTGCCTGTGTCATTGTCCCAAGCGTGATATATATATATATATATATATATATATATATATATATATATATATATATATATATATATATATATATATATATAAGACAAATATATTCCTTACCATCATATGATAACTTCAGAATCTAGCAACAATTAACAATATAATAAATATAACACATAAATAAACAGCATTGTTGACATCAAATGATCCATTAGCAGTGGTTTCATAGCACGCGTACCATATAAGTACGAACTGCATGCTAACATGCATATTAAACATGTAATTTATATCACAACAACAACAAAGCCTTTATTCAAAATTTTCTCAGGAACTCAAAATTTTATGCGGTTAAAATAGAGTTCACAGATCAAGATTACAGAAATAGAATTCTAGAACAAAGGTCTATGAATGGGGGTATCGTAATCTCGTACCTTCCACCAAGCTTAGCAGGGCCAAGTTTCGTCAGAGCATGCTCAACTTCTTCACTAACCTATAAAAAGAACAAAGTAAAGCCATCAGACAAGTAACATAAACAAAAGAAAATGACATTCATCAAATAACCAATGGCTGGGGAAACAATGGAATAACCAAAATAATGTATAAGTCAAACTTCTGTTAGCCTTCCCAACTAGGACTAAAATTATGGCCAAAATGTAAGTCGAGTGCAACTCAATATTATCGAGGAGAAATGGCAGAATTATACATCTCAATAACCCATGACATTACACAACAGAGAAGAAAAAGTAAATTGCACTTTCACAAATATATATATATATATATATATATATATATATATATATATATATATATATCTCGGCAGTCCCGGCCCTAGGTCTGGGCGATTTCCTTGCGCTTTGAGGATCTCGCTCCCCACCCCACCCCCACCCCCACCGCTCGGCCATGGAGCCGAAGGGCTCCCCTCCTCCTCCTTCCCCTGAACCTCCCCCCTCTTCCCCCTGTGTCCAACGCTTTCTTTCTCATGTGCCTCCCTTGGCCTCCTCCGGGGAGATCTCCTCCGCCGATGGATCTGGGCCCCCTCCGGCCTCCTACGGGACGGTCTCCTCCGCTGACGGATCTAGGCCCCCTCCGGCCGCCCTGGCGTCATTGCCGACCACCAATCAAGCTGGTGTTCGTTCCCCTCTCTTGGCGAGTTATGGTTTGTCATTCCCCCTAAGCCGCTTGGTCCGAGATCTTTCGGTCGTCCGCGGGCGTCTTCGTCGCATTCTGCCCATTCTCTCCCTATGTTACCCGGACTCTCCACTTTAGGAGAAGTACCCGTGTCTACCGGGTAGGATATGGGTATGGAATCCGTATCCGATCCTCCATAGTGACAATCAGATCCTTTATGGTGACAATCGGAAGACTGGTATTTAATTAGATAGTTTATTTTAATGTGGTAGTAAAGTAGATAGTTTATTTTAATATGGTGGATTGGTAGTAGAGTTATAAAACCTTACTAATTTAATTGCATGATGTCTTTTTATGAAACCATATAAATTTAATTATAAGTTTAAATATATGAAACAATACAAACTTTATTACAACTGTCTTTTTATAAAATCATACAAATTTAATTAGAGAGTATGTCTTTTTATGAAACCATATTCAAATGTATTTATTTTAATAGTCGTATTCTCGTACCCGTATCCAAAATTTGGATCCTTTTTAGCCGAGTCCGTGTGTCCTTCAATTATGAGTTTGAAGGACCTAAGACTCTTGGATATGTACCCGTACCCGACACCCGTACCCGAGTCCAGGTAACTTAGTTCTCTCCTCCCCCTGGCGGTCCCTTCAACACTATTGTGCTCGGCTCCTCGGGCAAAGGCGCCCCCTCCCAGATCTCTGAGTGTCGTGGCGGAGGTAGGCCCCCCTGTGACCTGCTTGCCTTTGCAGCGGGTTGCTGTCCAGGCAGTAGCTACTTCTGCGGTGATCAGTGGGCTTTCGTTCCTCGCAGTTGCGTGTGGCACGGATGCGGAAGCTCCTGCGAGCGCAGCTACTTCGGGCCCTCTTTTCCCTGTCGTGGCAGTGTCCTCGGGAGCAGTAGGGCCAGTCATCCCCCACAAGGAGCCCTACTCCATTAATGGGGATTTGACAAGTGCATTTCGGAGGCCGACGAGGCATTGTTGGTCGTCCTATTCAAGCTTGCTTGCATTGGGAAATTTTCTCACTGGAAACCTTCTTTGGCGGCAATCTGAACTGCTTTCACAGATTTTGGCTTTCGTGGGGAAGTTCGTATCGGGTTGTTAGATTTCAGGCACATTCTCATTTGACCGTTCTTGGAGGAGGATTTTTTGAGACTAAGGTTGAAAGACCTTTGGCTCATTGCCAGTAGCCCCATGCGGCTCTTCAAGTGGTCTCCAGATTTCTCTTCGTCTTGGGAGTCACATTTAGCTTCTGTGTGGGTATCACTCCCCGACCTACCCCCCCCCCCCCCCCAAATTTGTTTCTAAAGTCTGTACTCTTCAACATCGTTAAGTGCTTCGGGACTACACTTGCAATTGATGAACCTCTCATTTGGTTTCACGTCCCAACAGACCCAGAATTTTGGTAGAAATGTACATAAGTCAACACATTCAAAAGAAGGTATGGATCGACCTCCCTAATGGCCGAAGCTACTGGCAATCGATATGGTACGAGTCTCCTCTTTATTGTCCATATTATAGACATCGTGGGCACAAAGAAGACAAGTGCAAATTCAAACAGAATAAGGGCAAGGGAGCGAATGACGGAGTCTCACTGGAAGCTATTAAGAAGAAAGCCATTGACGACAGTGTTAGGAAGGGCAAAGGGATCCAGTCTAGCCCTTCGGATATTGCTTTGTCAGCTGCTTGCACCTTGGAGGGGGTCCTCTAAGTCCCATGATGACGTGCTCACTCAGCTGTTATGGCAGCAACAGTCGGTGCTGGATCCTCTACAGATTATTGTTGGCTCCGGTATGTTGGTGGGCAGCGGTGTCAATGGGGGCTGGAGTTCGAGGGGAGGGAGGTGGAGTTTGTTGCTAGACAGGAGAAGGTGGTTGTGAATGAGGTTGCGTTGGGGGAGTACCCGGATAGGACTATGGCTGAGGGATTGATAGCGCTTGCGCGTGACTCTCTTGCCCAGCAGTACCCCGATTATGTGCCTGTTATGGGGAGCACAGCGGCCGTCGCGTTCAATGGTTTGAAGGAGTATTTGATGGGTATGGATTCGGAGGTCAGCCAGTTCCCGGTGGTAGGAGCGAGGCAGGTTCAAGGGCGTGAGGAGGTGGAGAAGCTGATCTTAATAGCCTCAGATCAGGTAGAAGAGACGAGAATTAGGCACAAGATGGGAGGGATCCTACGGTGGTATGTGTCTCTGGCCAGGAAGGATTAGTGAAGGTCCCAAAGGGGTAACCTTTGGGGGGTTGCGGATAGGCGGCTCCCTAATCTCGGGGGGAGGGGGGGGCGGATTCTGCTATAGGTGGTGTAAAGGAGTGTACGCGGGTGCCAGGGGATGGTAAGGCGGGAGGCGAAGTTAAGGATAGGGCTCATCTAGGCAGTTTTGAGGATGAGGAGAGAAGCCAGGAGGTCGCAACGCCGAGCGGAGCACTGGAGACTGGTATTTCAGGGAAAGCCTCCAAGTCCAGGAAAACTAAGAATTCCTACAGGGTGACTGCGCAACAACTCATGAACCTAAGGTCTTCATCCTCATTACATGCCAAAGACCTCGCCAAAGCACTGACGCAATGATTTAGGTTTAGGAAATTGGTAGGTTCTAGATCTTATATCTTGCAGCCCTTAGTAGGATGCCTATGGGCTGGCTAAATCTTGTAACACTCTTATATGCTTTCCTGATCTTCAGACAGTAAATTTTGTTATATATATATATATATATATATATATAAAAGAGACGCATGCAGATTATATAGAAAATTTTCTAATTCTTAAAATTCAGTAGTAAGTCTTAGTCTTTGAGAAGTAACTATGATTTAAGTACCCACAGACAGAGGTAAAAAGTATGCATAGGATTCAAATGTCAGACTTCTAGAAGTCAGTATCAAAAGAAGATAAAAATGATACAATTTCAACTTATACATTAAAGTTCCAAATTTCATTTTCCGTGAAGAAACATTGTAACCATGAATACACAGAGCCCACTGTCTCAAAAAGTCTTTGTGCATGTAGAAACCTCCAACAACTCCACAGAGATGAAACAATGGTGTTACGAAAAGTTAGAGAGTGGTTTTCAAATTCGTTCCTCTCCAGGCCCGTTGACTATCATAGACATGGTATGGGAATACAGCCAGAAAAGGAAGAGGGATTAAAAGATATCTCGAAGAGATCCATCTCTTGGTCCATATCTATCTCCCTCACTCTTTCCTCTCTTGATCCATCTCTTGCCAAACATTGGTGGTTAGATCTGGTAACAGCAACCAATAATGTGAACAACTACAACTTCCCCCGTTCTAGGGCGAGGAGTTCCCTAAATCCTGTCTAGACAGGCTATACTTGATCTAAATGGTTGGCTGACTAGCCTAGTAAGTGTCAAATTCAGTTATCCAACCAAGCTGGAAGACGAGCTACTACTCCTACAGTTGGCTTAGGTTGTGATTGGATCAACAGACAAGGGATATGGCCAAACAATGTTAAGGAAGGCTCTCAAACTACCTCTCCACTCTCCCTTATTTACTTTATTTGTATTTTCCTGTTCGGTTTCAGATGACGATAGTCATCGCTGATCTCCCTGTGTGCTTAAAAGTGGGAACAAGAAGCCTGCAATAGAAGGGATGACCCTGTCCAAAATCGTTGTTAAAGTAGGCTTAGGCAACCAGATCTAATAGTGTCCAAAGTCAATCTAAAGACTAGGCTTAGGCAACCAGATCTAATAGTGTCCAAAGACAATCTAAAGACTAGGCTTAGCCGCTTAGGCAACTAGATCTAATAGAGACGACGGACAGACCTATTTGCATATAGCTCAGGGATGTGTTCCGAGAGTAGTCCAACTGTCTCACCTAAAGTTCTAATTGTTTCCTATGAATTACAATAAAGCTCTTATAAGTCAAATGTGGCGGATAAAGGTTGAGAGTTGCATTGAAGATGATCGACAAAGAGGACCGAGAGTGATGGAAAGGCATGGGCAGTTTTACTGGAAGAAATCACCTCCTCATGATTATAGTCAATTTAGGAGCAGCTTTGGTGTTCAATGAAGGAATTAGTCTCATTGTCTAATCATGCAAGACTAGTTTGTGGTTTGGCTAGGCAAGAGGCCGATGTTCAATAAGTTAGAGTAAGCCATACCATATATTGGCAAGTCAAGCAGAGGTAGGCCTACAAGTCTACTTCGCTTCTCTTTGGTTGGCTATACAGTGGACTTTTTTTTTTTTTTTTTGAAGCAAGAACATTCACCAGGGAAAAAGATATTTCGAAATGTGCAGCCTTGTCTGGACCTGGTCCAAGACTACTAGTTAAGGACTTCTTGCGGATTTGTGGAAGATTTGTCTGTTAGTAGTGTTGGAGTTTGTATTCATTCTTTTCTACATGTGTTGTTTTTTCAGAGTGAGCACCTTTGTAATAGAGTCATGTTCCTTTAATTGAGGGGGTTAATTCCAACTTTTATAGCTCAAATACAACGCCACAAAATAAACAGTCATCACATGAACTTACATAAGAAAAGTGAAGCAATTTTTAATATGACCCAAATTTCACAAATATTGAAACCAAAGTATATGCTTTATGTCTTCACTCTTCACGTATTGGTTCCTAAGAATGCTCCTTACAACAACAACAACAACAACAACAACAACAACAACAACAGCGACAACAAAGTGTATCCTTTATGTCTTCACATGAACTTACATTTCTAGGGTCGACTGTTTGAATCCTCTTCTTCCATTTGGCTCTGTTAAGGTCCATTCAGCTTTGTTAAGGGCCATGACCTCTCTAACACCAACAAAAACTATATCCTTGTTTACAGCTTCAATCCATGTTCATTTAGGCATATCATAGTTGTAGTGTCTCCTTTAACTACTATCTCATCTACAAATGTATCTAAGGGGGAGCGGGGGGAGGGGGGCATTGCACTTGTCCAAACCGTTTCAATTTCTCATATTGTCCTCAATTGGTAACACACCTCAACTTTTTATGAATATACTCGTATATTATCCTATCTTTTAATCATCAATTGGTAACACCTCAAATTTCACGAATATACTCATTTCTTATCCTATCATTTAATTTGATGCCGCTCTTCCATCTCATTTTAGCTACATTAATCTTTTGGACATGTTGTTTCTTAATTGTCCAATATCCTCTGATTATAAAGCACACCTAGTTTTATAGTTATCTCAGAATTTTTCTTTCAACTTCAATGGTCTCATGCAATCACATAGTACTCCATAAGTGCTCCTTCACTTCAATTTTCAACCATCCTATTTTAGTTCTATATTACATCTTTCTCGAACTCTCAATCATAATGAAAGATTGGTCTAAAACAACTATCACTTGTTGATCTATATGTACTCCCTTTGTTTCTCTTTGGCTTTTAATAAAGTTAATTTTTTATACTTTGTTTACATCCTGCTAAGTTTAAAACACTTAAATTCCAAAGTTTATTCCCACAGTTCTATTTTAGCATCTAGCATTTCTCTACTCTCACCATCCATCACAACATTCTACATCAAACACCAAGGAATCTCCTCCTCAATATAACTAATAATTTCATCCATAACTAGCAGGAAAAGGTATGGCTTAGTGTAAGTTAACAGTGATTGAAAATGGTTTGCGATCTCCTCCAATGATTCACATAGTCGTCATTACTCCGACATTCATATCATTAGTAGCCTCATTATAGCTACTACACACTAGTATATTCAAGCTTCATGAGTACTTAAATCCAAAATTCCAATACCAAAATTCATTTATAGGCATCTAGGCTAGTTCAACAAGTTGTTAAATCTGAAAATTCAAAATCTTTATGTGGAAATAGAGCAACTGAAACTGAGAATGATAAAGCAAGAGTTGTTACAAGCAGAAGAAGTTGCATAAGTAAAGAAAACAACCATAACCTGAAATGATTTCCAAAACAGTAATAATTAAAATGGCAGGAAACGGTTTATCTTACAACTCTACGAAGTATGGGCTCCAATGATGAACACAGCTTCTGCAGACTATCTACCTTGAGAGCTTCGACAATCACACTGCATAAATACCAAACTTTCAATAATCATATTTGATTAAGGTTAATAAAATACACCAATATAAATCACAAAAATTAGTTAAAAGAAGAAGAAGAAGAAGAAGAAGACAATTTTGATTACAATTTTGCACTAGAATCTTGTATGAAATGTAAAAGAAAAAGCCCTGTCTCCTTCGTGAACTAAAATCTAACAATAATTTGAAATCTAATCCAAGTATCAACCAAAAGAATCACAAATAGTCATATTTTGTGAACAAATATCCAACCACAATCACAAATCCACCAATTCTCCACCAAAATGATCACGAAACGAATCCAATCAAATTTGTGTGAACAAAATTAGCAAAATATGATCTTGTATACCAGAAAAGGGAAGGACCCACTCTCACTAATGAACTCAAATCCAACCACAATCTCAAAACTAATCCAATCAATTATCACAAAAGTAGTAAAAGAAAATAGAATCTTGACTTTTATACAAATTTAAAAATAGCCCATTCTCACTCATGAGCTCAAATCAAGCCGCAAACTCAAGAGTATCCAAACAATCAAAAAATAGTAACAGAAAGTTTGAACTTTGAGTTGTGTACAAATTTAAAGGCCACTCAAAAGTTGCTCAAGGCTGCCCATTTTCATATTTACAAGTTTGACACCAAAAACTTACTCAGGGATGTCCAATTTTTTTAGGACTGTCAAATTTTTTGACAGTCCTAATTGGAAGGACTGTCAAATTTTTTGATAGTCCTGACACAAAATAGGACTGTCAAAATATTTAAAAAATTTGACAGTCCCCAACCACCTTCCTCCCCGGCCTCCTCGGCACCCCAAGCCCACCCCCGTGCTAGCCCACGTTGGCCACACGCTGGCCCCCGCGCTCGCCTACGTGAGCCCCCATGGAGTGCCTGCGTCCGTCCCGGTCGAAAATGCTCCCTCCGACCTTGGTCCCGTACACGTGGTCGTACGTGAACCAGTTGAACAGCACCACCCCGGCCTCCAGCAGCCCGTCCCTCACCGCGGACTGTCACTGCAGCACCGGCAGCTCGAACGCCACCACCCTCTCCACCCATCGGCACGACTGGTTCACCAGTGTAATGCCCCGCTCCGCGGAAAGGCATTACACTAGAATTATAAATGGATCAAACCAATGGGATACAAGTGGTGCGAAAAATCGAGATGCTTGGTGTGATGATGCAGTATTGTTTAACTTGGCCGGATGAGATATCTTATGCGACGTGGTTCGAATGTATGATTATGCCAAGTTAGAAGATTGTGCATCGCGTCGGATCATTCTTAAGGGATCGTAGGCGAATGTGGGATCATGACATGGAAACGATATTTGTATAAGTGAGTGGATCTATCTCTTCTCCTCTACTCCTTCATGTCCTAATAAAATAAATGAATGTTAGTGTTGCTTATTGAATTCCATTCTAAATGTTGCTATAGTCCACATTATAATAATGATTCCTTTTATCCAATGTCGTTGGAACCAATGGAACATATGAATGATGACTGCTAATACTATTGACCCAAGAATGCGGTAAATGTATGCCTTACCTGAGAAGTAATGCCTTGCAAATCACCTTACATGCTTTGTAATACTGAAATGGGAACATCTAATATCTGTCTAATAGCAAGTGCATAGGAACTATGAAGGAAATGCTTCATATGCGAGTACAATTGTGGTTTGGTACCACCGGGCCACGAGAAGGTCTGTAAGTTGGGACCTGCGGGTCACCAACCGAAATAAGAAATGAGGATGGCTATAAGAACAACATATGTGTATGCTTTACTTACATTTCTTACCGTGCATTTTATGATTAAGATTCCATTTGCATAGACGTTGTATGGTCGTGGACAACTTGTGCACAAGGTTTGGTAAGTTTCCTCGAACGAGATGCACCGGGGCACCGGAATCGTTCGGCCTGGGAGGAAGCATAGTACTTTGGTAGCACCGGATATAAACGAGACATTCATTGGGGAACGTAACCTCATGAATGGCGCTTCGTACGTCCTTTGAAGTCCTATATGACATGTCTCTCGTAGTGCGAAAGCATACCACCAATGACCCTCATGTAGTTAGGCTGCATACTAACGAGAATAATTATGCAGGCTTAACATTATTTCTGTAAGAATGATTCATATTAATTATGATGTGGCTAATCCTTGTTTTGCAGAGATAAGAATAGTGGACTATTGGTAAGAGTCGCTATTGAGCGATATGTTCAAATTTTATATATATTCAATGTATATTGTTGTTTCCAAAATATTTTGCATTATGCTGCTGAATACTCTGATCATTAAAATGAACCCAGTTCTAAATAGAAAGATCACTAAATTAATGTGCATGCTTCTCACATGATTACTTAGTGTTGGTTTATTCGAGTGGGCTAGTTTCTGCTCACCAGTACGCGATATGTACTGACCCATGTTTATGGGCATCCCTAGGTACTCAGTTTTGGGGAGTGGCTGGAACTGTTCCGAAGCATCGAAGCATTGTTGGGACGCGCAAAATCTCTTCTTCCAAAAGATGTGTCTTCTGTTATAAAGGACATGATGTATGGAACATTGTGATTCAATTGTACCAGTGTGATTGTAAGTCAAGACGGCAAATATAAATGTAAGCCAATTGGCCAAGTATCAGTTGTATTTGAGAGCTTTGAAAATCTTTTGGAAACCATGTACTCAATTATCATTATCAATAAAGAGAAGCTTTTCATTATATTCATTGTGACTTTAATTTGTCTGCTTAATTCCGCTGCTAAGTCGTTGTTTCTGAGAAATACCAAGACTTGTCTATCTTCTTGCCTTGTACAAGTACAATCTAGGTTTGTATAGCATCACGCATGTGACAACCTTCGGTTCTTCGGAATCAGGACGTGACAAATTGGTATCAGAGCACGGTTATGCGTCCTTGGACTCGGCAAGTTCTAAATCAAAGTTGCTTCCACGATTACTCAAAGATGTATCTATAGATACTCAAAGTTGCGTCGGTGACTATTCAAAGTCTCTTCCACGATTAATTACAATCGCCTCAGTACATATTCAAAGTTGTCTTCTACGTGTATTCAAAGTTGCTTCTGCGATTATCGAATTTGCATATGTGATCATTCTGTGTTGCTTCCGCTATTGCTCGAATATGCTTCCGCAATCGAAAATATTTGACCTTTTGGCTACACTCACTGGATGTTCCATACAATAAGCCTAAATATTGAGATGCCCTAGTTGTGATTCTTGATTTGTAAAAGATACCAAGAACCCAACAATGATTCGATGCCATAGAAGAATAACTTGTGATTAATAATTTGCATGTGGGAATGAAGAGAAATCAATTGTGTTGTAATCAATGTGAATTATGCATGAGTAATTTCAGTAAAGAAAATCAACATGAATGCTAAATCGATTCATGTGTGATGGCGAAATTGTGTGCTACATCTGAGTATGGGAATTATGTTTATGACTGGCAATGCTACTATGTAAAGGTAGTGCGCTATGGATGTTGGATCAGTATAAGAATAATATGATTGTCATGAACGACTATCTTTGAGTGGTATATGCTTCTATCCTCTTAGTGATGCTTGTGCAGTGACACTTTTATAAGTGATAGTATTGAGCCTACCAAGTAAGAATGGAGTAGTGCCGAGAATGATTCGAGAACGATGCCTGTGGTATTATGATGCGAGTGACCCTTGGGCATTTTGGATTGCGTATTAATAGTAGATCCTCGATGGCTTGATGTTACATTGGGTAGCAAGGAAATGAAAGGTATAAAATATATGCCTTAACTGGGAACAACGAGTTGGATCATATATTTAGACGGTGACTTGAATCGACTGGGTGAAAGTTTCAAATCTAGCATCAATGATTGAATATTACTATCGACAAACAACTTGGATCATATATCGAAGGAGATTGGTTGGAATTGATTGGGAATCACAGACGGGATATAATCTTTGGTTGCTTAAGTTGGAAGTTCTTAAAAATAATTTATAGTTGGACCGAGTACGTTGGAAATTGCTTCCTTTTTGACCTTAGGTGTGTAGCACTTACTACACGCCTAACCTAAAAGGGTAGCAGCCATGAAGTGGGAATACTTGAACTTATCGATTGGTGAATAATATTTAGTCAGCATATGGACTTGTGGGATTGTAAGGAACTAATCGATGACCCTTATTGTCTGGCAATATATGGAAGTTCGTCAAGAGACTTCGATGGATGGAATACAAATAAAGCTTGAGGTCTAGCACGTTGGGATAAATACTATCGACGGAAAGTTTTGTCGCATCAATAATAGTTGGTTGGCAGAAACCTTATTCGCTTGGGTAACAGTTGATTGGCAGATATAATTGATTAAATTATTAATGTGGGATGATCCCTAGCTTGGTGGTTTGACCAATATATCGAGTACGTAAATAATTATCGAATGTGGTTTAGTGGATCGAATTTTATTAAGGCCTTGATGATGCGATGCAATGAAGTTGTGATGCAAATTGAGTTGGCGGTTAATGCGAACATAAGTTGGCCCTTATCGTAATGAATTTGGTGAAAAGTAAGAATGATGGAACGAATCGGAAGAAAATGTATCTTCAACATGTTGATTGGATGATATTGTCGGCTATAAATTATGTGGGTAAAATTGTGTGAAGGGAAAGAATTAAGAGCAAGGATCATGATCAATATACTAGTAAAGATGACCGATCGAAATTTGAACTTTGGGTTAGTTGTCTTGTCCCATAGATAAATCAGACGCATGGGAAATCAAGAATGATATGTTGGTACAACTAGAGAATGACTATGAAATCAGAAGTTTAAAACAACATGTGATAGCAATTCGGATTTTGAATGTTGATGATTTACTTGATGGACATGGGATTTGAGCGTGTAGTTCTAGATTGACCTTGTCGGTAGAGGTAAGTCTAGAATAAACCTTTAATTGAGGTAGACCCTTAAGAGATTGACCGTGGGCAGATAGACATGCCCAGACTGTTGAATGTTCCTTATTTGTGGGTAGGTCAATGATAGTGCATTCGTGGTTTGAGTTGGTAATAAGATTGGGTAGAAGTTCCGTAGACTTGTCAGACTTCAGTTGGCCCTAAGAAGAGAGACGAGTATGGTCGCTATCAGCCGTCTAGCATGAGATGAGTTGCTTATGAACACTAGGTTTAACTGTCGCTATAGCTAGTCCTAGAGATTTGACCGAAGAGTTATGTTGGTTGTCGGAGACCCATAGAATGACCCTATTGATTTTGCATGGGTAATGTAACATCGTGTGAGACTCGAATAGTGTATGTTGTGAGTCGGCCTATGTATAGTCGATGTTTGAATAGTTGGTTGCGGGATTGAGTATCAGTATTTCGGAATAGCAAGTCGGGATGGACTGGTTAAATTATTGAATGAGCAAATTTGGGATTTGACGGTAATAAAAGATGGATTTTGTAACGACCCGTTCCGTTCAAGCGGACAGCCGATTCAAACGGCACAAGTGCAACGACCCGACCCGCTTTGCTCAGCGAGAAGACTCGTTTGAGGCAAAGGATTTCCAGACTTGGCCCTTCAGGAGTTCAGATTTAGACTTTCAAATGCTCGCTCGGAGTATCGCTCGACCGAGGCAAATCATCGCTAAGGTGGGTGGCTACGATGAACTTGTCTTTGCTTAGCCAGCACACTTAAAAATATGGACGATACATACTAGTCGCTAGGTGAATCACCCCCTGCATGCTAATAAGAATACAACGCACCTAGTTAAGAGAATAATCCCAACTTGTATTGCTTGTGCTAGAACATGAAAATGAAACTTTTCTTATAAATGGACTCTCGCATGCTACCTTTGCCTTGTGCAAGTAGACCCCGCTATGCCCCGAGTAGATCGATATATACTCTTCGCCGTGCACTGTTCACTTGTTTACACTGCACGTCCATAGATTATGTTGCTCGATATGTCCCTTTACGGTTTCACTTCTCGCTTTACCCATGGACCCGTGCCAAACGTAAATGCTTATGTTTACCAAGGTTGTAAAAATCGCTAGTCGGCCTCTAGTCGGTTCGCGGGGGACTAGGGATTAATCGGATTAATCGGGGACCAGTCGGATTAGTCGGTTTTAGATCTTATATATATATATATATATATATATAGATATATATAAAATAAAATAAAATGCAATATATATCATGTCATTAGCGTATATACTGATTATTGAATAATGGTATATATTAAATTATATACAGCATATATTAAAGCAGCAACACATATATTCAAATCTAACTTTCTGTGTATTTTTTTTCCAGTTAACAACACATATTCAAAGCAGCAGCACTTTGTGCACTTTGTATTCAAAAGGGAAGCAACAAAAAAGCAAAGCACTTTAATATAAGTAGGCAATGGAAACAAAAAAAGCAGCCGTGAAAAAAAAAAAAAAAAAGCAGCAGCAGCACAGTAGGCAATGAAAACAAAAAGACAACAAAAAAAATAGTGCTGCTTATGAGCAAAAGACAAAAAAAAAACAACAGTGAAACAAATGACTCCAACCAATGGAAAAAAATAACACTAGACAAAGCAGCACATATATTAAAGAGCAAAGAAGCAAAAGACTCCAAAAACTGAGTGGTCCGGGTCTTCAAATCTCTGATCCAAGTCTTCAAGTGCAGGAAAAAGGAAAACAAAAAGAAATAAGTGCAAAAGAAAAAAAAAAAACCTGCAGATATCTCTGACGGCGGTCGACGGCGGTCGACGGGGCTCGGTGGTCGGCGGAGATGCGGGATCAGCCGACCAGGTCGGTAGATTTTTTTTTTTTGAAACTTTCTTACTTTCTTCTTCTTCTTCGATCGTCTTTTTTTTTTAAACTTCTGCTGCTGCTGTTGTTCTCTTTTTTTTCTCAACACCACCGCCTAATCGGCCGACTAGGCCCGCCCAGCCGCCTAGTCGGCCGACTAGGGCCGATTCCACGGTTAGTCGATTTTTCTGCCGCCTAGCATTGAAATTGAATCGGCATCGGCCGACTAGCGACTAGTCCCCGACTAGCCCGATTTTTGCAACATTGATGTTTACACAAATGCAATGCTTGTCTGCTTATATGTTAACTTGTACTCGTTGCCTCGATTCAATGCTTGTCATTTATATTATGCCACAATAAAGTAACACTATCGCGTATCGTGCATGCATCTAGTTAGCCAGAAGACTATCGAATAGTCCTTCTGTGCAATATGAACCTGCAAGTATCCGGGACCGTTTGGTCGCGAAGGCAATCCCCGAACCAGGAGAATGCATCAAGTCAAGCTGAACACTGAACGAGAATCATGTCAAGCAAATCAAGAATCACAGCTCGTGGAGCAATGCTCGTTCAGAACAAGAATTATGGATTATCATGTCAAGTTATGAATTTGGAAGGCCAAGACTTGCATGTCGCGGACAACTTGTTAACAAGTGAGATTTTCGGATCTCGTTCCACGAACGGTCTCCGGGGCACTGGGGCCGATCCGATCTGGATGGAACTCATGTTTAGTCTCGTGTGCATGGACATGATGGTTTGCAGCGCATCGTGTGCTCTCGTTGTATTCCATCCTCGTCAATGACTATAACTCGTCCTTTGTGGCTATGCCAGCGACTCATGTTCATATAGATAAGTCATCATCACTTAGCGGCAATCTGCGTGTGAGTCATTGCGCGCATCGCATCCAATAATCTGAAACACCTGAACGATTATGAGTATAAATCATCTATACAGATTAAGCAACCTGAGCAATCCATTGAATACTTGAACATCCAATGCAACACACTTGGGTAATCCTTATAACTCGTGCCTCCGAAACATAACCTAGCTCACGACACTTGTGTTTGCATATGGTATTTGCCCCTGGATTCATTATATATATTCGTGCTTGATTTAACTTGGTATGCCTTGGACAGGGAAGGACGAATGGTAAGTTGGTAAGTCTCGCCGTGTTACTCTTATATCGCACGGAGCACTGCCACACGAGTTAGGCTATTCACTATGCCATGAAACTGATCCTAAGGCAAGACTAGAAAGATAACTTAATAGATGGTGCACGGAACCTATATAACGTGTTTGGATTTGTCGAGCGAGCGAGAAGTCTCCCCACCAGTGCATTCATGTACTGTTAACCCACCAGATTGCTTGCAGGGTGCGAGAGAACCTCGTTCGGTGCGGATGTCTCCTTCGTGCGTGCTAAGGCGTAGAGTTCACTCTGGAGCCTTGGAGCGTTGCGTCCGGAACAGAAGCACATATACAAGACATAATGTTGGAACATCGCCTATGTATCATTCCACAAATATAGCCACATGGCACGCTTTTACTGTTTCAGAGAGAGATGCTTGAGTGACTTGTAATCTCGGACTAGCGTCGCTTGTAACACTTGTTCAATATCAATAAAGAGCTTGTTTTATTTCTATACTTGTGTTATTCAATGCTTCCGCTATTAACGACTCTGTGAACTTGTTACCAATCGCCTGTGCGTTTTCTTATTCCGTTGCACTCAGACTATCTGTGCGACTCTGTGGCTTAGACCTCTTACCGCATGTTCGGATCATGGCCTTGCACGGGCGTGGCTTACGCTCGTGCGACATCACGTCCAGATGGAAAAGATCGTCCCGCGAGAGCGAGTGCGCCGTAATTCGCACCCAGCGGGGACGGCCGATTGCCTGAGGGAGATCGGGGCGTGACATATTGGTATCATTGCATGGCTTTACGCCTTTGGACTTCGTATCGATTTTCTCAGTTTCGAAAGCTTTTTCTTGGGTTATGTGCATACACTCTCTCGTTGACCTGATGGGATGTTCCAAACAATGAGTCTAAATAATTTCAAAAGTGTATGTGCATGATGTGATTGCTTGTACGAAATTGTAATGTGATTGCCTTTGTGCCGACCTGTGTCAGACTTCGTAGAAATAGACTCGTGCTAGAATTTGCAAGTTAAGTGCGAACCCAAATACCTATTCATGATTATCCAACTGGTTAGTGCGGAATAGAATATCGTTCGAACGGTTAACTATGCACATAGCCTTTCGGCTAAATTGTGTTGAGTATCGCGCGCCAAGACCCTTTGGTGCTAGCAAGTTTGCAAGTGAGATTGAGATATCGTTCAGAAAAAAGATAAGTCAGACTTAGAATGGCAACCGATAGAAACATTATCAGATGATCACTAAGGAGAATATAGAGAATCGTGCTTGAATTTTGGGAAATAGCTCGAACCGTATTTCGTGTCGGAAGATACAAATCGAATGTGGTTTACTTGGATAACTATCAACAAGGATATGTAAGAGACTAAGATTTATCAAGCGATGCTAGGTATCGTGTAGAAATTCTAAGGAACGACTTGGTGAATATGCTAGAGATTAATGCGAACACGATTGAGGATTAAAAATTTGGGTGACTCGATTCCTAAGTGGTGTATGGATCATTTTAGAAATGTTCAAACGGATTCATAGGTCTCGTGCGATAGTTGGATTGAACGACTTGAGAATGTCTTGAATAAATGATAAGGCTTGTATCGAATAAGGATTTAAGGAGATGGAAATCGATATCTTGGTTAAGGAAACTTGTTGGAAACTTGGAGGATCGTGCGAGCGATTTCAGATTGAATCAAACGGACTGAACTCGAATACAATATCGCTCGAATAGAAGTTAGCCCAAGAATGAATATTGTGGTTCGATGAAAGAGAGAAGCGATAACGGATTTGACCTGGAGTTTGGAAAAACGATCTTGAATCTAGTTCGGAAAGATAACCTTCGAAATCAGTCCCGACCGAGAACGATTATCCTGCGGGAGCGTCGGCGTGGTGATTTCACGTACGGCGGAGATGATCGAACTCACGGGAACATGTTCGGTGATTATTCCAAACGAACTTTCGATGAATAGAACGTATCAAAAGTGGATAGACTTTGGCTTGGATATTTGAACTTAGTTGCTTGAGGAATGCTAGAAGTAGACTATCGATTTACCGAACGGTAACATTGAAGTTGGATGATTTTGCTAAACGAATTATAATCACTGCATGAACGAACATGACTTGATAGATTTTATATATAACTTTATGGAGCAAAGTGAAATGATAAAGTGTCTCTATCGTTTCGAAAATAACCATAACGTTCGACGTTCTTGTCTTGTGCGAGCGTAACTCTATGCTCGTAAATGCGTCACGCTCGGATTAGGACAATTATCCAGCAGGAGCGTTGGCATGGTGATCTCACGTCCAACGAGGATGATCGAACTTGCGGGAGACCGGAGCGTAACAATTGATGGATTATCTTGACTTTTGGTTCGACGCGATAAGACGAATTTGGAAATACAAGTGAATCGGAAGTGTTTCAGGGATAAGTTAGCCTAGAACCTGGAGTAAATCACGCTTGATGGTTTCGTGAACAGATATATGAATCAGGTTGGATGACTTGGAGTTATAATCAAAGGTTTAGAATTGAATAATGGCTTGGTGGTCTAGACTTTGACTGGATATATATGGATTCTATCAAATCTACTTGAAGAGATAGACTATGCAGATTGCTAGGCTTGTCCTGCAACTAGGATATATCATGGATTGCCTGAGAGGACTCGAACTTTTTACAAACGAACGTGTTATGAGAGTAGGATGATCTGTGCTCGATGTTTAGAAATCTGAGTGAAACAAGCTTGGGTAGAATATCTCGTACAAACGAACAATGGTTTGACCTTAGAAATTGGGACGAGCATCGTACGACGAATTTACACGACGAATCGTGTGCTTGAACTTGTACCTATGACCTTGTGAGCTGACCTAGTAATCAGGCAGACGACCCTGTGCCGAATGAAAGAACTTGTGTGACCGACTTTAGAACACTGCTTGAACAGGCCATGGAACTGGGGCAGCAAGACTTAGAGTTAGACTGGGAACGGTAAGTGTGTGCGATATTTGACCCGAACTGATGGTCGCTAGTCGATTGATCAGATAGATCGTGCTTAACAGTAGTACAAAAAATTGGTTTGAGTTGGAATGGAAATTACTTGGAATTTTATTGACCCTGCCGGAAGTATCCTTGTGATTCATGAAACGAGAACCCTTGAGATTTTTACAAGTAGCTTGTCCGAATTCACTATCACTAAGTTTGGTTGAATGCATATGTTTGAGGGACGTCTTGAAAGTGTGCATGATCCAAGACCCAGTGATATGTTGAACTCGAGTACAAAGACTTCACTATCGCTAAGTTGGTTGACATGCATATTTTTGAAGGATGCTTTGAATATGTGCACGATCCAGACTCGCGATATGCTGATCTCGAATGCTAGTGCAAGTGAATATGTTGTCTCAGCCATAGATCGTCATTCATTATGGATTGTAACGGACCCCGCGTTAAGCGATATTTTTCGCGCTAAGGCGCACTTGAGACCGAGTCAGACCGTGGATTGAATGATAGAGTTATTCAATGAGACCAACCCAGCATACACGCGACACGGTGTAAGGAACAAGTAGGAAATTGCATTCAAACGGATCTAGTGGTACCGATTGCTACGCTTGGGATATATTCGATAATGTGAGAGAACGGCTTGCGCTCAGGAAGTCTCGAGGACGAGACTTTTTCTGAGTGGTGTATAATGTAACGACCCGTTCCGTTCAAGCGGACAGCCGATTCAAACGACGCAAGTGCAACGACCCGACCCGCTTTGCTCAGCGAGAAGACTCGTTTGAGGCAAAGGATTTTCAGACTTGGCCCTTCAGGAGTTCAGATTTAGACTTTCAAAGGCTCGCTCGGAGTATCGCTCGACCGAGGCGAATCATCGCTAAGGTGGGTGGCTACGATGAACTTGTCTTTGCTTAGCCAGCACACTTAAAATATAGACGATACATACTAGTCGCTAGGTGAATCACCCCTGCATGCTAATAAGAATACAACGCACCTAGCTAAGAGAATAATCCCAAGTTGTATTGCTTGTGCTAGAACATGAAAATGAAACTTTGCTTATAAATGGACCCTCGCATGCTATATTTGCCTTGTGCAAGTAGACCCCGCTATGCCCCGAGTAGATCGATATATACTCTTAGTAGTGCACTGTTCACTTGTTTACACTACACGTCCATGGATTATGTTGCTCGATATGTCCTTTTACGGTTTCACTTCTCGCTTTACCCATAGACCCGTGCCAAACATAAATACTTATGTTTACACAAATGCAATGCTTGCCTGCTTATATGTTAACTTGTACTCGTTGCCTCGATTCAATGCTTGTCATTTATATTATGCCACAATCAAGTAACACTATCGCTTATCGTGCATGCATCTAGTTAGCCAGAAAACTATCGAATAGTCCTTTTGTGCAATATGAACCTGCAAGTATCCGGGACCGTTTGGTCGCCAAGGCAATTTCCGAACCAGGGGAATGCATTAAGTCAAGTTGAACACTGAACGAGAATCATATCAAGCAAATCAAGAATCACAGCTCGTGGAGCAATGCTCGCTCAGAACAAGAATCATGGATTATCACGTCAAGTTATGAATTTGGAAGACCAAGACTTGCATGTCGCGGACAACTTGTTAACAAGTGAGATTTTCGGATCTCGTTCCACGGACGGTCTCCGGGGCACTGGGGCTGATCCAATCCGGATGGAACTCATGTTTAGTCTCGTGTGCTTGGACGGGATGGTTTGTAGCGCATCGTGTGCTCTCGTTGCATTCCATCATCGTCAATGATTATAACTCGTCCTTTATGGCTATGCCAGCGACTCATGTTCATATAGATAAGTCATCATCGCTTAGCGGCAATCCGCGTGTGAGTCATTGCATCGCATCCAATAATCTGAAAAACCTGAACGATTATGTGTATAAATCATCTATACATATTGAGCAACCTGAGCAATCCATTGAATACTTGAACATCCAAATGCAACACACTTGAGTAATCCTTATAACTCGTGCCTCCGAAACATAACCTCGCTCACGATACTTGTGTTTGCATATGGTATTTGCCCCTGGATTCATTATATATATTCGTGCTTGATTTAACTTGGTTTGCCTTGGACAGGGAAGGACGAATGGTAAGTTGGTAAGTCTCGCCGTGTTACTCTTATATCGCACGACGCACTGCCACACGAGTTAGGCTATTCACTATGCCATGAAACTGATCCTAAGGCAAGACTAGAAAGATAATAGATGGTGCACGAAACCTATATAACGTATTTGGATTTGTCGAGCGGGCGAGAAGCCTCCCCACTAGTGCATTCATGTACTGATAACCCACCAGATTGCTTGCAGGGTGCAGGAGAACCTCGTTCTGTGCGGATGCATCCTTCGTGCGTGCTAAGGCGTGGAGTTCACTCTGGAGCCTTGGAACGTTGCGTCCGGAACTGAAGCACATATACAAGACATAATGTTGGAACATCACCTATGTATCATTCCACAAATGTAGCCACTTGACACGTTTTTACTGATTCAGAGAGAGAAAGGCTTGAGCGACTTGTAATCTCGGCCTCTGCTATTGATGACTCTGTGAACTTATTACCAATCACCTGTGCGTTTTCTTATTCCGCTGCACTCGGACAATCTGTGCGACTCTGTGGCTTAGACCTCTTACCGCCTGTTCGGATCATGGCCTTGCACGGGCGCGGCTTACGCTCGTGCGGCATCACGCCCAGATGGGAAAGATCGTCCCGCGGAAGCGCGGGCGCGGTAATTCGCGCCCAGCGGGGACGGACGATTACCTGCGGAAGATCGGGGCGTGACATAATTGATTGCCTCGACTGGAATGGAAAATCAATAGTGAATTTGGTTGGTTGGATTTCTTGAAATAGCTTCTTTTGGAATCAAGTTTGGATGAGGAATAAATTGAGATAAAAAGAGAAAATCGTGGCTCGAGAATTCTGATAAAAATTTCATACGTTGGAAGAGAAACTTGATATACGATGTGGCTAATGCGACTGTTGTACTGGACGGATTGTGATCATCGAACAATAATAAATTTTGGTGGTATGGAACGTGATATGATCAAAAAGGGAACTTTGAAATCATTAGAATTTGGACGCCGTTAATGTTGGAAAAAAGCTGCTAGAAGTTGAATGAAGGGAATAGAATATTGAGAAACTATCGGAATAATTGTAAATACACTTGGGGTAATGATAAAGAGATGACCAGAGATAGTCTTAATGCAATTGACAAAAGTTGGGTAGATCGAAATAATGTGACAAATAAAATTATTCATAAAAGATGGGAATGATGGAATTGGCATTGGAAGAATGAATATTGCAATACGTAGTGATGGAAATTATGTTATCGTCGATTTATTTGGAATGATTAAAGTATCGTGCTTGGGTTAATGTCCTAACTTGGGCAGTCCTGAGAATTTTTATAGTTGGCGGATTGAAAGATAGCGATTGTGGCAAACAGTTATATGAAGGAACACTATGAATGAGATAAAATAATTATGCATATTTTAAGACCGGAAGGATGGTGGTGAATATTGAGAAGTTCTTAGACCGAAATTTGATTGCAATGTGTTGGAAGGATATCGATGGAATTGACCGAGTGAGTGTTGCAAGACTTGGGTTATGAAAAATCGATGTTAGGGAACATCTTGACCGAAATCACTAAATGATCAGTAACGAGGAATAAAGGTACATATGTAGTCGTTTGATTTCTCTAACCATTAGCATTAGTCGAGTGCATTATATTTCGAAAATGCCTGCAATGTATGTACGATCCAGGCGAAGTGGTGAACAGAATTCAAATGGAGCTGCAGGAGAATATTGGTGAACTGTGAAACATGAAAAATCATTTGGAAAGAAACAAGATGGTGGATTGAATGCATCAGATTACGAGATTCATGAATGAGCATATTGACAAGAGATTGAAATGGGATGTTTAACTACAACTGGCGTAGAACATTTTCATGGGATGACTTAAGTGATATGATGAATTTAGTTATTTATGTTTCAAAGACGAAACTTTTTTTGAGTGATAAATTATTTAATGCCCCGCTCCGCGGAAAGGCATTATGCTGGAATTATAGATGGATCAGACCGATGGAATACAAGTGGTGCGAAAAATCGAGATGCTTGGTGTGATGATGCAGTATTGCTTAACTTGGCCGGATGGGATATCTTATGCGGCGTGGTTCGAATGTATGATTATGCCAAGTTAGAAGATTGTGCATCGCGTCGGATCATTCTTGAGGGATCGTAGGCGAATGTGAGATCATGACATGAAAACGATATTTGTATAAGTGAGTGGATATATCCCTTCTCATCTACTCCTTCATGTCCTAATAAAACGAATGAATGTTAGTGTTGCTTATTGAATTGCATTCTAAATGTTGCTCTAGTCCACATTATAATAATAATACATTTTATCCAATGTCATCAAAACCAATGGAACATATGAATGATGACTGCTAATACTATTAACACAAGAATACGGTAAAAGTATACCTTACATGAGAAGTAATGTCTTGCAAATCACCTTACATGCTTGTAACACTGAAATGGAAACATCTAATATATGTCTAACAGCAAGTGCATCAGTGCACAGTAACTATGAAGGAAACGCTTCATATAGGAGTACAATTGTGCTTTGGTACCACCGGACTACGAGAAGGTCTGTAAGTTGGGACCTGCGGGTCACCACCAGGAATAAGAAATGAGGATGGCTATAAGAACATATGTGTATGCTTTACTTACATTTATTACCGTGCAATTTATGCTTAAGATTTCATTTGCATAGACGTTGCATGGTCATGGACAACTTGTGCACAAGGTTTGGTAAGTTTCCTCGAATGAGATGCACCGGGGCACCGGAATCGTTCGGCCTGGGAGGAAGCATAGTGCTTTAGTAGCACCGGGTATAAACGAGACATACATTTGGGATCGCAACCTCATGAATGGCGCTTCGTACGCCCTTTAAAGTCCTATATGGCATGTCTCTCGTGGTGCGAAAGCATATCACCAATGACCCTCATGTAGTTAGACTGCATACTAACGAGAATAATTATCCAGACTTAACATTATCTCTGTAAAAATGCTTCACATTAATTATGCCGTGGCTAATCCTTATTTTGCAGAGATAAGAATAGCGGACTGTTGGTAAGAGTCGCTATTGAGCGATATGTACAAATTTTATATATATTCAATGTATACTGGTGTTTCCAAAATATATTGCATTATACTGCTGAATACTCTGATCATTGAAATGAACCTAGTCCCTAATAGAAAGATCACTAAATTAATGTGCATGCTTCTCACATGATTACTTAGTGTTGGCTTAGGCGAGTGGGCTACTTTCTGCTCACCAGTACGCGATATGTACTGACCCACGTTTGTGCGCATCCCTAGATACTCAGTTTTGGGGAGTGGCTGAAACTGTTCCGAGACATCGAAGCATTGTTGGGGCGCGCAGAAACTCTTCTACCAAAGGATGTGTCTTCTTTTATAAAGGACATGATGTATGGAACATTTTAATTCATTTGTACCGGTGAGTTTGTAAGCCAAGACGGCAAATATGAATATAAGTCAATTGGTCAAGTATCAGTTGTATTTGAGAGCTTTGTAAATCTTTTGTAAACCATGTACTCAATTATTATTAACAATAAAGAAAAGCTTTTCATTATATTCATTGTGACTTCAATTTGTCTGCTTAATTCCGCTGCTATGTCGTTGTTTCTGAGAAATACCAAGACTTGTCTATCTTCTTGCCTTGTACAAGTGCAATCTAGGCTTGTTCGGTATCACGTCTATGGCTACCTTCGGTTCTTCGGAATCGGGACATGATAACCAGCCTTGCGTCCCACCCGGCTCTACGCACGAATGCGGGGCTCGCGTGGGTCTAGAACCCGGCGTTGAGGCAGCTGCCGCCCCCGATGACCCGGGCGCGCTAGTGGGGGCTCGCGTGGGCGAAAGTTGTGGCGGGCTCGGGGTGCCGAGAAGACCGGGGAGGAAGGTGGGTGAGGACTGCCTAAAATTTTGACAGATGTTTGACAGTCCTATTTGGTGTTAGGATTGACAAAAAATTTGACAATCCTACCAATTAGAAGGACCGTAAAAAAAATTGACAGTCCTATTTGGGATAGTCCTAAAAAAAATTGGATAGCCGTAAGTTTCCGGTGGCAAACTTATAAATATGAAAATGGACAGCCTAAAACAACTTTTGATGCGCCTTTTAGAAATAACCAATTAAAAAAAGCCCATTCTCACTAATTAAACTGAAAACCAACTAAAATCTCAAACCAATTCTCAACCAAAATAATCACAAAACCATCTAAATCAAATTTGAGCACGGAATTAGCAATATATTCCTGTATGCAAAAACAAAAAACAAAAAAACAACAACAACAACAACAACAACAAAAATTTAAAACCAAAAGTAACAACAAAAAACAAAACATCCTCACTTATGAACTCAAATCTAACCACAATAGTAAAAATAATCGAATTTTGACTCGTATACAAATTCAAGAATAGCCCGTCCTCGCTCAGCGAAACTGAAACCCAACCGCAATCTCAATTCTCCAACAAAACAAATACTCGACCAAAATTATCACGTAAAATAGATAAAGATAGAAACTTTTTCAGTACCGAGCGAGTGCCGGGACCTTCGGGCGCTTGGGCTCCGGATTTGTATCGCCCCCGTCGGCCGTCTCCGGCTCCAGACCCCTCTTCGTCGTCGTCGCCTGCCGCTCCGAGTACTTGCTCGGCCTCTGCATTCCCGAAACAAACCCTATAAATCTGCACTGGAATACACTCCTCAATTAGAAACCTAGCCAGAATCGACTTGGAACAGAACTATTCCGTTGAGATCTCGGGGACTTGCGTGGAGTGAGAGAGAGAGCGCGCGCGGGCGGGCGCGGCTGGCCGAAAAGTATGGGTTTCTGTGCTTCCTTCTCTAGTTATATATATTGTTATTTAGGACAGGTTTTATGTATTAAAAAACATTAATGCTGCTAAACCGATGGGGGACCGCGCATCAGATTGAGGCTGACGTGTCCTCCCCTGCTAGCATCAGACCCTAAATGGAGCCAAGAGAGGCCACCATGTCAGCGCGATCGGACGCTGCGCGGTCCCCCCTCCCTCTCGATTTGTAAGGAGCTGCTCAAGGACAAATGTTAAGGTCACTACCAACACAAATGTTAAAAAAAAACTAATCTTTCCTATGTTATATGTTGTTTACACGTACCTTTTTTATGTTAAAAATAATTAAACTAATTTTTTTTATTTTTTATGTTTATTACACAGACATTTTCTGAGTTGTCTTTTATATAAAGAGTTATTACACTAACAACCTTTAAAACAGAAAGCATATGAGATATCCGTGCAATTATTTTTAAAATAAGTAATGTTTGTGTAATAAATATAAAACATAAGAAAAGTTAGTGTAACAAATGTTCTTAAAAAAATTGAGAGCAACACAAACTAAAGTATAAAAAAAATTCTCTCTTTTCATTTGTCTTCTTTTTTCCTCAAATTTCTAAACCCTAAAGTAATAATATTCTTATGGTCTTATAAACCTAACAAATGTCTATCATTCCGATCACACTAGGTGAATCTCTGACGAATCTTCGAAGAATCTCCATCCATGTGTTATCCAAGGTTTTATTATGAACCTTCTCAAGCCTTTTGTCATTCTCCCAACAATGCAGAAGGGATGATAAAGAATCAATTCGACAAACTTATCGGCTCATCGAATACATTATCTCGCATTTTCGAACCCCTCGAAGAAGCTTTTCAGTCTTATGACTGCCAAAATTTATTTCTCCATTGAATCGTTGAAATTTTCCATAAATCAAACTTTTCAGTCTTAGGACTGCCAAAAATTTTGCAGTTCTCATTAAAGTGAGGACTGCCAAAACTTTGGCAATCATAAGACTGGCAGTTTAAGTCTTCATGTTCTGTTTAGAACTCCTTTATACTTATATATTTCATTCTATTTGAAAATGCAGAGCATGTCGTCCAGAGATATTCTTATACACTCATATTTGCGTCGATTTTGGCCATTTATTCGCCACGGATATTGTGTTCGACTCTTGTGAAAAAGTGCAAAAATGGTGCAAACAAGTTGGAACACAACAAAGTCATCGTCCTTTCAAGATCAATTAGCATTCGGGTCGGCCAAAAAAGTTTAGAGCTTGATGTGAGAGAGGTGATGTGTTCAGGTCTCATCATAGAAAAAATACGGTCACCAAGGAAAGAAAAGTGTTGGGACAAAAAAACTAGAATAACAAGTCAACAAGAAGACAGTTTACAATGCGTGAATGCTATCAAAGCTAATAATATGAGAAAAAGAATGGCAATGCAACAAGTGATGAAGTTGTCGAGCATCACTATGTCGTGTTTGATAAAAAAAAGGTAAATTCTAAAGGCACTACATAAATTGCTTAGGACAGCCCAAATTTTTTAGTTTATTTACAAGTTTGCCATCCAATTTTTTTACTTGAGGGCAGTCCAAATCCTCATATAAAAGCCAATGACTTCTATTTTTTAGCCCAATTTTTTTTCAAGATTGTCACAATATTGACAGTCATTCCAATTTGACAGTCCTTCCAATTAGAAGGACTGTCAACGTTGTTACAGTCCTAAATAATTAGGACTGTAAAAAAAATTGGCATTCCTTCTAATTGGAAGGACTGTCAACTTTGTGACAGTCCTAAATAATTAGGACTTTACAGTCCTAACAAAGAGGAAAAGAAGAAGAAGAAGCATCAAGGACGGGGTACGGGGGCGGGCGGCGACGAGCGGGGGTGGCGCAGAAAGGAGGTACGGGATGCGGGGGGTTGGGAACGCGGTGTGACCCGAACCGGAGACAGCCCCCTACGAGTGCGCCCCCGCCTCCTCCCCCATCTCCCGCCACTGCCGCCTCCTCCTCCTCCGGTGGTTGGGGTTGTGGTTAGGATTAGGGTTAGGGTTAGGGTTAGGGTTTGGAGATTTTGGAATTTGAAGAGAGAGAGTAGAAATTTAGAATGAAGGATTTTGGAAATGTTTAGGGTGGTTGGGCTGTCCTGAGTAAATTTTGGGATATCCTATGTAAAAGTTACAAAAAGCTGGGTTATCCTGAAGTAATGGGTTATCCTATGTAACTATTGGAGTGCCTTTTCTCTCAATGGTTTGGGCTCATTGTGATTGCACTCACTTGGAGTAATCCTTCTCCAACGTACTGGTCCTTGATTGTACTTACAAGACGAACAAATTCAATATGCCACTTTTTCATGTTGTTGTCTTTACGTCTATGAAAATTTTATTTTCAGTAGCCTTTTGTTTCATGAAGACTGAAATGGTTGATGATTACACATGGGCATTGAGAAAACCTAATTCACTTTACACTGGACACTGAGAGCCCTCTGTTTTTGTGACAGACTGAGAATATGCCCTAATGAATGCTATAGATGTCATGTTGTATACAATAATATATATATATATATATATATATATATATATATATATATATATATATATATATATATATATATATATATATATAAGTACAATCAAGGACCATTATGTTGGAGAAGGATTACGTCAATATATATATATATAAGTACAATCAAGGACCGTTATGTTGGAGAAGGATTACGTCAAGTGAGTGCAATCAGGATGAACCCAAACAATTGAGAGAACCTCATTGTTCTGTGATTTTTTTTATGAAATACGATATAGTGATGCTGTCATGCCCCAATTTTCGTAGAATCGATAGTCGACCCCCGGGCGTAACGTTGTGCGTGCCTAGGTTACGACACGCACAAGGCTAAGTTATTTTATACAACGAGCAGATATTCAGAGTACGCAGATAATTGAAACACAATGTCGAAATATGAAAAAGTTCTCTTTATTGATAATGAACATCTTTATACAAACTCTTGAACAAGTCGGATAATTGCTTCACGGGCTTACATAAGTGGACACAAAATAAGATAGTCGTCCTATACATTACATCATTTTACTAAAACTTCAAAAGAAGAGACACATTTGGGCGAAGCTATCGCCTTTCCACGGAGCTGCATAAGTTGTGCAGGAGCTCCTGGATCTTTAAAACTCTTCTTCGAAGGCACGATCAAGCGTGTCGGTAGGTGGAATAGATTGGGAAGTCGCTCTAGCTACTTGCAAGATCTCCTTGGTACTGGAAACATGTTGCAACGAGGGTCAGTACATCAAAATGCACTAGTGAAGGCAAGCTAACCCAACTATACCAATCAACATGTTGTTTATATGAAGCATGCAAGTTATTATGTGGTCTTTCTTTCTTGTCTTAGTTTATTTTACAAGCAAGCAGTAGATATGGGAATTTACTTAAATAAACATGCCACCGTTCGGTGACTTTTACCTGCCCGTCTGAACTACTTGCATAATACTTACCATGACATTCCCTGCCACGAAGACATAGTTAGCTTGCACAGTTTAAATATATATGGGATCACTGGCGCGATGCCATAGTGGACGAGTTATAGTCATTGACGAGGATGATATGCAACGAAAGCACAAGAGGTGCTATAAGCCATCCCGTCCAGCACACAAGACTAACATGGAGTTTCGTCCAGATCGGATTTGTGCCAGTGCCCCAGCGACCGTCCGCAGAAACTATGACCTTGTGCACAAGTTGTCCATGATCAAACTGTAATGCCCCGCTTTGCGTCGGCATTGTGTATCAGGTGAGTGGACAGAACTTCATTCTCTGATTCTTGTACGCCTTAATAATAAATCTGAGTTTTTGCTTGCTTATTTTCATAAGAGAATGATAGAACCTGTCTTGCATGTTAAATGATAAAACTCACCTAGCTTGTCATTGAAATGAACATGTCTGCTTAACTAAGAAACCTGAAACGTCTGTCTAAGAGTATGTGTTTGCATGAACATGTTTTACTATCGCCTATGCTCCGAGAGAACCATATTGTGTGCCTCAATGTGTTAAAAGATAAGACGGCTTGCCCCGCAACAATGGAAATATAGTATGATGGTTCGTCTGTATACTAGAGCTTATTTGATAGTGTTTCATACATTCGTATCGGTCGGACAATGGCTATTGGTGGAGAGCTGAACTGCATGTGTCACGGCTGCTAGAGAGATAGTGGAAAGTAACCATGAGTCACAGCTGACAATAATATCAGATAAATGAGTCATTGGTATGCTAGACCAACAGTTGCCGATCCTGAGATACTCGGGGACCGCACTGCATATAAGATAGTTTATTGTATTGGCTTGGATAGATGGACCGCCCCTAAGATATGCATTGGTGTCTAGTGTGCATCTGTCCCTAGAGTCTCACAAGACACGCTATGCACACCCTAAAACAGAACAATCGGCTTGTCTTGCTTATATCGCATATGAACTCTGTTTTTCAAAGGATGTTTTCATAAACAAAAGTAATATGACTCTGCTATCAAACTGCATAAAATGATCATAGGTAACACTAGAAAGATCACTAGTAATTTAATATTTTATAACATGATTACTTAGTGTTGGTTTTAGTGAATGCTTGCTTCTATTCAGTTGTTTATTCTCACCAGTACTTATAAAAGTGCTGACCCACCAACAGTTTACTTGCTTGCAGGTACTGGATCGTCCGAGGGAGCGATAGGCGTGCCCCATCCCCAAGACCCATAATTCGTGTTTTGATTGCCTCGAGTTGCTATCGTATAAAGGGGCATAATGTATGGAATGATGCCTTTGTTAAAAGGAAACCCAAGTCCCTCGATTTGCCCCGAATACTCAGTTGGCTAAATGCATTGCATTGCAACAATGTCCCTCCGCTGCTTATTCGATTGATGCGATGATAGCCAAAACACAACTTAAACGATGAAGCCATGTGTGGGCGCAACCCCAGGCTCGAACGGCATCACGTCCCGATATCAAACGGCCATACGCTCCCCGTCGGGAAGCGTCGAGGCATGGTGATTCGCGTCCGGTGCACCGAGGCGCGGTGATTCGTACCCGGTCCGTCGCAGGGAGAACGATGGTCGGGCGGCCCTCGAGGCCGGGACATGACAATATGGTATCAGAGCGGAATCGATTCTTGGCCCAAATTTCGTTGCTATAACTCTGAGATATGCTCGATATGGTATTGCAATATAGCGTTCCATATAATAAGTCCATAGATATTCTCAAAGTGCAAATATTTTCTGGACTTGATTTGCTTGATTGTTTCGATTGAGTACGGCGGGGGATGTGGACTATCGCTGCTCAAAATATCGAGAAGTTTATCCTTGAAGTTTCCAGGATGAAACTTTTTGTTGGTGGGTAAGTAATTAATGCCCCGCTCCGCGTTGGCATTATGTATTAGGTGAGTGGGCAGAACTTCGTTCTCTGATTCTTGCACGCCTTAATAATAAATCTAAGTTTTTGCTTGCTTATTTTCATAAGAGAATGATAGAACCTGTCTTGCATGTTAAATGATAAAACTCACCTAGCTTGTCATTGAAACGGACATGTCTGCTTAACTAAGAAACCTGAAACGCATGTCTAAGAGTATGTATTTGCATGAACATGTTTCACTATCGCCTATGCTCCGAGAGAACCATATTGTGTGCCTGAATGTATTCAAAGATAAGGCGGCTTGCCCCACAACAATGGAAATATAGTCTGATGGTTCGTCTCGTCTGCATACTAGAGTTTATTTGATAGTATTTTATGCATTCGCATCAGTCGGACAATGGCTATTGGTGGAGAGCTGAACTGCATGTGTCACAGCTACTACAGAGATAGTGGAAAGCAACCATGAGTCACAGCTGCCAATAGCATAAGATAAATGAGTTATTGGTATGCTGGACCAACAGGTGCCGACCCTGAGATACTTGGGGACCGCACTGCATATAAGATAGTTCATTGTGTTGGCTTGGATAGATGGACCGTCCCTAAGATATGCATTGGTGTCTAGTGTGCATCTGTCCCTAGAGTCTCACAAGATACGCTGCGCATACCCTGAAACAGAATAATCGGTTTATCTTGCTTATATCGCATATGAAGTCTGTTTTTCAAAGGATGTTTTCATAAACAAAGTAATATGACTCTGCTATCAAACTGCATAAAATGATCATAGGTAAAACTAGAAAGATCACTAGTAATATAATATTTTATAACATGATTACTTAGTGTTGGTTTTAGTGAATGATTGCTTCTGTTCAGTTGTTTATTCTCACCAGTACTTATAAAAGTGCTGACCCACCAATAGTTTACTTGCTTGCAGGTACTGGATCGTCCGAGGGAGTGATAGGCGTGCCCCATCCCCAAGACCCAAAATTCGTGTTTCGATTGCCTCGAGTTGCTATCGTATAAAGGGGCATAATATACGGAACGATGCCTTTGTTAAAAGGAAACCCAAGTCCCTCGATTTGCCCCGAATACTCAGTTGGCTAAATGTATTGTATTGCAACAATGTCCCTCCGCTGCTTATTCGATTAATGCGATGATAGCCAAAATACAACTTAAATGATGAAGCCTTGTGCGGGCGCAACCCCAGGCTCGCACGACATCACGTTCCGGTATCAAACGGCCATACGCGTCCCGCGGGAGCGCCGAGGCACGGTGATTCGGAGTCACCATCAAGACTGGTATCATTGCAGTGGTGGATGTTCGGAGTCAGGAGAATCTGGCAGATATGTTAACTAAAGGTCTCAAGCACCAGCTAGTCGAAGACACAGCAGGTAAAATGGGTTTGAAGGACCTCTGATATTGTGTCTTTGTAATCCTACCATTATGTTTTATGTTATTAGTTCAAAGAGAAATCTACTAGGCATCTATCTTTTGGTTCAAGGGAGGACCACTGACTGAAAAAATATCAGGTACAGTGGGTAGTCCTTATGGACAATATAGAATATGTACCCGAAACTACTATAGTCTACTTTTTTGTTCTATAGAATAATTCTTGTGTAAGGATGGCTTCTACGCCTTAATGAGTTCTCAGACAGAGTGAATGTTCGGCATGTGCTGCAGGAAGCACGTGTAGTTCAGCACTACAAGGGACTTGTATCCCATTCTACAGTGGTGTAACACCACGATGAGATAAAAGATGAAAGCCTCGGCAGCGAGCCATGTCACAGCGACAATAGCACCAAAAATAGGCAGGTAGCCTAATGCTAAAAAGATAAAGAGTTATAGAACAATACTGTCGGTGACCTTATGCTACAGTGGGTGACACCACATGATATAGTTAACCTCAGTTGTGAGCTATGTCATAGCAGCATAGCACCGTACGGAAGCGCAATACTTCATGCTGGGATGTAGTACAACACTACTAAGAGGCTAGTGATCTCATGCTTCAGTAGGTGACACTATAAGAGATAGTTAACCTCTGTTGTGAGCCATGTCATAGTGGCGAATCACCGCACGGAAGCGCAAGACCTCATGCTGAGATATAGTACAGCACTACTAAGAGGCTAGTGATCTTATGCTACATTGGGTGACACCATAAGAGGTAGTTAATCTTGTCACGCCCTGATCTTTCGCAGGCAATCGGCCGTTCCCACTAGGCGGGAATCACCCTCGCCAGTGCTCCCGTGGAACGATCGCTTTGACCCATCCGGACGTGATGCCGCACGAGCGTGAACCGCGCCCGTGCAAGGCCGTGGTTCATTGGCTGGCGGTAAGAGTTCTAAGCCACAGAGTCGCACAGATTGTCCGAGTGCAGCGGAGTCATGAACGTATAGGCGATTGGTAACAAGTTCACTGAGTTGACAATATAGCGGAAGCATTGAAACACAAGTTGAAGTAAAGCAAACTCTTTATTGATATAAACATGTGTTACAGGCGGCGTATAGCCGAAATTACAAGTCGCTCAAGCCTCTCTCTCTGAAACAGTAAAAGCGTGCCAAGTGGCTACAATTGTGGAATGATTGTACAGGCGATGATCAGGCGATGTTCAGGCGAGTTTCCAATATTATGTCTTGTATATGTGCTTCGGTCTCGGACGTATCGTTGCTTCAGAGTGATCTCCACACCTTAGCACGCACGAAGGAGGCATCTGCACCGAACGAGGTTCTCCCACACCCTGCATACAAACTGGTGGATTATCAGTACATTGAATGCACTGGTGGGGAAGCTACTCGCCCGCTCGACAAATCCAAACATGTAATACAGGTTTCGTGCACAACTATTAAGTTGTCTTTCTAGTTGTCTTAGGATCAGTTTCATGCAAAGATTGAATAGCCTAACGCGTCGGGCAGTGCGCCGTGCGATGTTAGAGGAAACACGGCGAGACTTACCATTTTACCTTCCCTGTCCAAGGCAAACATTATAAATTCAAGCACGGGCAAGTATAACATTCAAGAGGCATAGCATATGCAAACACGATGTTGTGGGCAAGATCACGTTACTAGTATACGATTTACAGGAGTATCAGGTGTGTTGCATACAATGATTTACTTGGAATATACTTGACACCGTTCGGTGTCTTTTACCTAACTATCTGAATCACCTGCACAACTTACCATTCCTTCCCTGCCACGGAGACACAAGTTAATATGCAACAGGTTCAAATATACTTGATGATCATTGGCTTGATTGCCATAAAGGTCTTAGTCTGTGACAAAGATGGTTTGCTACGTGCAAATACGAGAGGCACCGCATACCACCCCGTCCAAGTACGTGAGACTAAACGTGAGTTCCATCCGGAGTCAGAACGGTGCCAGTGCCTCAGCAGCCGCCCGCAGGAACTATACCTTGTGCACAAGTTGTCCGTGATCGAATAATAACATTCATTCGCCCGAAGGCTACGTGATCCGCCCGGAGGCTACGTGAATATCGCCCGTAGGCTACGTGATTATCGCCCGTAGGCTACGTGATTATCGCCCATAGGTTACGTAATTTATCGCCCGGAGGCTACGTGATTATCGTCCGGAGGCTACGTGAGTATAAGACAAGCAGTATTGCATGATTCATTTATATTGCATCTACGTTCCATTCATGCATTCAGGATTGAGCTTATACATTGCACAATATAATAACGTTAGACATTTGTAGCAGACAAGCATGCGTTTCTAAGGAACATAAGTAAATACGTTTGCTCGGACCCGAAGGTAAGCCGAGAGATGAAACCGTTAGGGACTTAGCATGCGAGGGTCTGAATATAAGTAGTATTTCAATTTCCATGTTCTAGCATAAGCAATACAAGTTGAGATTATTCCCTTAGCTAGGTGCATTGGATTCTTATTAGCATGTAGGGGGTGAATCACCTAGCGACTAGCATGAACATTCCAGATTTTATGTGTGTTGGCTAAGCAAAGACAAGTTTACCGTAGCCACCCACCTTAGCGATGATTCTCCATGGTAGAGCGATACGTCAAGCGAGCCTCTGAAAGCCTAAGCCGGATTCCTGTTGTCACGTCCCGATCTCCCGCAGGCAATCGGCCGTTCCCGCTAGGCGGGAATCACCCTCGCCAGCGCTTCCGCAGAACGATCGCTTGACCTATCTGGGCGTGATGCCGCACGAGCGTGATCCACGCCCGTGCAAGGCCATGGTTCATTGGCTGGCGGCAAGAGTTCTAAGCCACAGAGTCGCATAGATTGTCCGAGTGCAGCGGAGTCATAAACGCATAGCGATTTGGTAACAGGTTCACTGAGTCGACAATATAGCGGAAGCATTAAAACACAAGTTGAAGTAAAGCAAGCTCTTTTATTGATATAAACAAGTGTTACAGGCGACGTATAGCCGGGATTACAAGTCGCTCAAGCCTCTCTCTCTGAAACAGTATAAGCGTGCTAAGTGGCTACAACTGTGGAATGATTGCACAGGCGATGTTCAGGCGAGTTCGGGCTATGTTCCAACATTATGTCTTGTATATGTGCTTCTGTTCCGGATGCACCGTTGGAAGGCTTCAGAGGGAACTCCTGGCCTTAGCACGTACGAAGGAGGCATCCGCACCGAACGAGGTTCTCCCGCACCCTGCATACAAACTGGTGGATTATCAGTACATTGAATGCACTGGTGGGGAAGCTACTCGCCCGCTCGACAAATCCAAACACGTAATACAGGTTTCGTACACAACTATTAAGTTGTCTTTCTAGTTGCCTTAGGATCAGTTTTATGCAAATATTGAATAGCCTAACTCGTGTAGCAGTGCGCCGTGCGACATAAGAGGAAACACGGCGAGACTTACCATCTCTTTCCCTGTCCAAGGCAAACATTGTTAATTCGAGCATGGGCAAGTATAAACATTCAGGAGCATAGCATATGCAAACACGAGTATTTATTTCAAGATCGTTCAGGTGTTTAGTTCATTTGTTTTATGCGATACAGTATCTCGTACGCGGATAGCCGCTAAGCGAGGATGATTTGTTTATCTTTCATTTACAAGCAAGCATGCAACAAGTTAAATACAAGGCGATCACTGGCGTATGTCATAATGGACGGTATAGTCTTTGACGAGAATGGTATGCAACAAAGTACAAGAGGCGATGCATGCCATTCAGCCGAACAAGAGACTATGAACAATTGGTCTAGTCTTGACGAGAATGGTATGCAACGAAGTACAAGAGGCGCTGCAAACCATTTCGCCGAACAAGAGACTAGGAACAATAGGTCTCGCCCGGACCGGGTCGATGCCAGTGCCCCAGCATCGCCCGCGAGACCGTGACCCTGTGCACTGGTTGTCCATGATCGAACGGGGCCTTGGTTGGGGCAACAAGAGTACAAGACAAGAGTACAAGACAAGAGTCATTGCTGTTGAGGCAACAATAGTACAAGACAAGAGGCATTGCCTGATTTCTATTCTCATAGTCGTTCTGAACAATATCCTGTATAACAGGGTGTTGCCCTGGCTTATATTACAAGTATTGAGTCAAGGCAACGTACAAGCAGACAAGCATGCGTTCTAAGGAACATAAGCAGCACGTTTGCTCGGGCCCGAAGGTAAGCCGAGAGATGAAACCGTTAGGGATATAGCATGCGAGGGTCTGAACACATATAAGCAGTATTTCATTTTTCATGTTCTAGCATAAGCAATACAAGTTGGGATTATTCCCTTAGCTAGGTGCGTTGGATTTATTAGCATGTAGGGGGTGAATCACCTAGCGACTAGCATAACATTCCAGATTTTATGTGTGCTGGCTAAGCAAAGATAAGTTCACCGTAGCCACCCACCTTAGCGATGATTTGCCTCGGTAGAGCGATACGTCAAGCGAGCCTCCGAAAGCCGAAGTTGATTTCCTGTAGGGACAAGTCTGGATATCCTTTGCTTCTCGTTTGAGGCAAAGTGGGTCGGGACAGTTGCACTTTTGCCGTTTGAGACGGCAGTCCGCTAGAACGAAACGGGGTGTTACACCTGTAGGGGCAAGTCTGGATATCCTTTGCTTCTTATTTGAGGCAAAGTGGGTCGGGACAGTTGCACTTTTGCCGATTGAGTCGGCAGTCCGCTAGAGCGGAACGGGGTGTTACATCCTACCCAACTCAGAAAAAGTCTCGTCCTCGAGACTTACTGAGGACAAGCAGTAATCTAGGATTGAGGCAATCCTAGACAAGTCATTGTACTTGTTCATTTGGATATTCACTTGCACAAGCGTCGAAATTAGCATATCGCTTAGACTGGATCGTGCGCACTTTCGAAGGGTCCCTCTAGCGTGAACACGTCAACCAGCTTAGTGATAGCGAAGTCTTAGCACTCAAGTTTCACCTTTTCTTAAGTCTTGGATGGTGCACTAGTTCAAGGCGTCCCTCGAATAGATGCATTCAACCAAACTTAGAGTTAGTAAAATCGGACAAGCTACTAGTGATACTCTCAAGGGTTCGCACAGGTTGGCACAAAGGCCACTCCCAGCACAGCATCATACAAGCAAGCATATCATATCATTCAAAACGCATTTTGAAAGTATTTAGACTTATTGTTGGAATATCCCATCGAGGCATTGAGAGAGAGCGTACACATAACCCACGAACGAGCTTTCGAAACAGAGATATTCGAAATGAAGTTCAAAGGCGTAGAAGACAGGCTCTGATACCAACATGTCATGCCCCGATCTTCCGCAGGCAATCGGCCGTTCCCGCTAGCGGGAATCACCCTCGCCAGCGCTCCCGCGGAACGATCGCTTTGACCCATCCGGGCGTGATGCCGCACGAGCGTGAACCACGCCCGTGCAAGGCCGTGGTTCATTGGCTGGCGGTAAGAGTTCTAAGCCACAGAGTCGCACAGATTGTCCGAGTGCAGCGGATTCATGAACGCATAGGCGATCGGTAACAAGTTTACTGAGTTGACAATATAGAGGAAGCATTGAAACACAAGTTGAAGTAAAGCAAACTCTTTATTGATATAAACATGTGTTACAGGCGGCGTATAACCGAGATTACAAGTCGCTCAAGCCTCTCTCTCTGAAACAGTAAAAGCATGCCAAGTGGCTACAATTGTGGAATGATTGTACAGGCGATGATCAGGCGATGTTCATGCGAGTTTCCAATATTATGTCTTGTATATGTGCTTCAGTCTCGGACGCACCGTTGCTTCAGAGTGATCTCCACACCTTAGCACGCACGAAGGAGGCATCTGCACCGAACGAGGTTCTCCCGCACCCTGCATACAAACTGGTGGATTATCAGTACATTGAATGCACTGGTGGGGAAGCTACTCGCCCGCTCGACAAATCCAAACACGTAATACAGGTTCCGTGCACAACTATTAAGTTGTCTTTCTAGTTGTCTTAGGATCAGTTTCATGCAAAGATTGAATAGCCTAACGTGTCGGGCAGTGCGCCGTGCGATGTTAGAGGAAACACGACGAGACTTACCATTTTACCTTCCCTGTCCAAGGCAAATATTATAAATTCAAGCACGGGCAAGTATAATATTCAAGAGGCATAGCATATGCAAACACGATATTGTGGGCAAGATCACGTTACTAGTATACGATTTACAGGAGTATCAGGTGTGTTGCATACAATGATTTACTTGGAATATACTTGACACTGTTCGGTATCTTTTACCTGACTATCTGAATCACCTACACAACTTACCATGCCTTCCCTGCCACGGAGACACAAGTTAATATACAACAGGTTCAAATATACTTGATGGTCACTGGCTTGATTGCTATAAAGGACTTAGTCTGTGACAAAGATGGTTTGCTACGTGCAAATACGAGAGGTGCCGCATACCACCCCGTCCAAGTACGTAAGACTAAACGTGAGTTCCGTCCGGAGCCGAAACGGTGCCAGTGTCCCAGCAGCCTCCCGTAGGAACTATACCTTGTGCACAAGTTGTCCGTGATCGAACAATAACATTCATTCGCCCGAAGGCTACGTGATCCTCCCGGGGGCTACGTAAATATCGCCCGTAGGGTACGTGATTATCGCCCGTAGGCTACGTGATTTATCGCCCGGAGGCTACGTGATTATCGTCCGGAGGCTACGTGAGTATAAGACAAGCAGTATTGCATGATTCATTTATATTGCATCTACGTTCCATTCATGCATTCAGGATTGAGCTTATACATTGCACAATATAATAACGTTAGACATTTGTAGCAGATAAGCATGCGTTTCTAAGGAACATAAGTAAACACGTTTGCTCGGACCCGAAGGTAAGCCGAGAGATGAAACCGTTAGGGACTTAGCATGCGAGGGTCTGAATATAAGCAGTATTTTAATTTCCATGTTCTAGCATAAGTAATACAAGTTGGGATTATTCCCTTAGCTAGGTGCATTAGATTTTTATTAGCATGTAGGGGGTGAATCACCTAGCGACTAGCATGAACATTCCAGATTTTATGTGTGCTGGCTAAGTAAAGACAAGTTCACCGTAGCCACCCACCTTAGCGATGATTCGCCTTGGTAGAGCGATACGTCAAGCGAGCCTCTGAAAGCCTAAGCCGGATTCCTGTAGGGGCAAGTCTGGATATCATTTGCTTCTTATTTGAGGCAAAGCGGGTCGGGACAGTTGCACTTTTGCCGATTGAGTCGACAGTCCGCTAGAGCGGAACGGGGTATTACAAACCTCGGTTGCGAGCCATATCATAGCGGCGTAGCACCACACAGAAGCGCAAGACTTCATGTTGGAAAATGTTAAACTCTTTTAAAAGAACTCACCTAAGTGTATGAACAGAGATATAGGCCATATCTTAAGGGTAAACTTGTAGACACCCAAGATACATACACCAAAACCAGGTCAACACAGGGCCTTTAATGTGCGACCGGAGGCACAATTGATGTCATTGTGCGAGTGGGAAGAACAACAACTATGGTTCAGAATTCAAGCCTTAGTCCATTCTTGTATCGTACTGTTGTTTGACCCATGCAGGAAGATTCAAGTCGTGGGCGACATATATCCTAATGCATAAAGGATAGTCGTTATGAGGAACGTTGGACCATATATTATGATATATATATAGGGGATTGTTGGTGTTTTCCAGTTTCCTTTAGGAGTTTTAGTCCCACATTGAAAAACCACCAATGTGTATATCTCAATATATAGCTTTGCTTAGTATTGGTATATGCACATGGGGTGGTGACCCATGTGGGTTGATTTTCCTAGAGGTATTAAGTGTGAACTCCATTATGACAATCTTTTTTTTGTCACCACCTTTGGGAAGTTTCCCATAGTAGCTAAGCCGAAGGGGCTTAGCGACTCGGACTCGGGCTCAAGGGCACAAAATGGCGCTTTGTTGGCGCACTTAGCATGTCAGCATCGTCGCATGGCGCTCGTGCGCTCCTTTTATACGTGAGTTGCATGCACTGTTGCTTGCTCGGGCGCATGCTTCGTGGTGCTATGCGGCTAGGTGTTATGCGGCCTGGAGCTATGCGCCCAGGTGTTATGCGGCCTGGGGCTATGCATCCAGGTGCTATGCGGCTAGTGAGCTTGTATGAGCAAGTTGCATGTGAAGGGGACATGATCTGTTGTTGGCGGCGTCGTGCAGCACGTGCGGCGCATGCAGCATGCCACAGTGCGTGATTTTCTGTTCTACGCTGCTGCTTTCGGCGTTGTCTGCTCTCTTCGGCTACTTTTGGTGTTTGGCGGCGAAGGCGACGCATGTGCCTTGGTATCTGGTTGGACAGCGCATATGCGACACATGCTTTCTCGCTCCGCACAGGTGGTGATTTCATCTATATATAGAGGGGCTCCTCTTTCATTTGAGTGTGGAGAAAAATTTCTATTGTACCAGAAAAACCAGAGAGTACCAGAGCCTTATGCGGCAACAGTGAGCACCCTCCCACAAATTTTTTTTTTTGAGTGATCTAAAGGTGACCAAGAGCGTTCCAGAAGTTCTCGTGTGAACTTGCTGTATCCTGGAGGCAGTTCGTCGTATAGCGCAAATCTTGCCTTGAGCACCGATGGTTTTGATCACCCCAGCAGAAGTTCTCGTTCCTTCTCGTTGTAGCTTCTGCGAACGTAAAGAGAAGAACGGTTTTCTGTTTCTTGTTGTGTTTGTTTTTTCTCTTTCTCCTTTGTCAGTTTGTAACATGTTTGTGGTTTAGTGCTGTTGTGGAGTTGTGTATCACTGTAGATGCGCTCTCGAGTGACTCACAGTGCACCAACTTTTGTAGAGACGAACTCTTGTGTGAGTCTTTATTTTATGGACCTCCTCTACTTTGATTTGACTTCGGGACTAACAATCTTGTATGGTTTGTGTTATTGTTTGGTTTATGGTTTGTTATTATCGTCATCATTAAGGTATTGTCTTGTTTTCGCTTCCACGTGTGGCACAACAAACATCGTCCCAATGTACCTATAAACACTAGACTGGTAAGGAACCAGAATCCAATAAGGGAACCAATTTAGACAAAGAAAATGATCAAACTTTTCCGTGCCCTCGCGCGAAACTTCGAGATCCATTCCATAATATTCTATTTCCTGAAACATTGAAACTGCTACTGAGAATGGAAGTAGATTTTGTCATCTGAAGGGGTATTATCATAGAAAAAGTTTTTATCATAAATTACTAGCCAGGTGGTGTCCACCGGCTGCCATTTTGAAATGCAATAATGGAAGAAACATAGGTTAGATATTCATATGTACTCGCCAATTAATTAAGCTAGGTTTAGATTTGTTTAGTTTTGCAATGAGCATATTTTCACATGCATATCCTTCAATTATTTTTTCCTCAACCAAGATTATAAGGTTATATGTTTAATATATGAGATTCGCAGGCTGTAACTTCATTTGTCAAGCAAACAATCATGTATGAGCAGTAGCGAATTCAGAATTATATTCTAGTATAGACACAATTGAAACAATGTTTCTGAAAATTGAACATATAGAAACAAAATGTATAACTGAAAATTGAACATACAGACCATTCCAAACAACCCTAAATAAAGGGCTGGTTTTTAATTTTACTTTGTCGATTCCAACAACAGTTCCGTAACCTCCGTCCTCCACTCCTCCAGCAGACGACAGTTCTTTTCTTAAAAAAAGAAAAAAAAATGTGGTCGACAGATGACAAAAGAGAAAGAAGAGGGACGTAGGCAACAACCGACAGTATGATTTGTCTTTTTTTTCTGAAAGAAGACTTAGAAGAGAGAATGTTGTGTTACATGCATGTATAAGTGTAAAGAGAGAGAAGAGGGCCCACCCTATTGTCTACTCTATGTGAGTTTGACCGCTCCTTTCCACGCTTCTTTTACTTGGGCCAGACATACATGTACCATTATTTCCGCTGCAAGATGCACTAGTGCTTTACTAAAAAAAATTAATTCGTTCTTTTTTTTTTCCACTGGGTCCTGGGCCCCAGAGTATATGAGTGTGGTACATATCTGACTCTAGTGTACCCATGAAGAACCATTTATCCAATACAGATACGTTGTTTCGTCGCTAAGTTAGTTACTGGTTGGTCGAAAAAATGATTCTTTAGCGACGGAAATTAAAACCAACGGATAGTATAGCAACGGAAATATTTGATCACTTTTCAGTAGATCAGCAGGAGAAGACTACCAAGAGGGAGGGGAATCTTGTGAGGTCATAGGAGAGTGGACAAACGTAGCTGATTTCATGGAGTAGATGACAAATAATGTAAACAAACAATATTCTACTCTATTATCGGAAGAGGGTTCAATGTCTCAACTTCATTGTAATATGAACAAGTTACAACTAGACCATGGAAACAATTTTACTATTTATCTTCCAAAATTTTTGGATGATATTATCTTGCATTATGAGACATCTATCATGACAGCTTACACAGACAAGTGACACAACAGTTTTTAACCCAAAAAATTATTTATCCAAAATATTAATTTTAATTTTAATGTTAATTTTAATATTAATTTTAATTTGGGCTATTTGATATTACCTCTCTCTTAGATTAGGTATATTGATATTACCTCCCTGCTAGATTAAAAGTTGAGAATACCTTCCTGAAAGTGTAATTAAAAAAAATTTAACGACACTTTCAGGGGGGTATTCTCAACTTTTAATCTAACAGGAAAGTAATATCAATATACATAATCTAAGAGGAGGGTAATATCAAATAGCCATTTTAATTTTAATGTTAAAATTTATCATGTTATCTGTCATGTCAGCTGCCAAATAATGGGAGATGGCATCACTCAAAAAATTTGGATGACAAATAGCATTTTTGTCATGGAAAACGCCATAGGTATTGACAAAGTATACAAATATATCATACTCCCTTGCCATTTCGTACAACATTTTCTAATTGATCGTTTTTTAATATATTGCGCATTTTTGCCATGGAAAACGTCATAGGTATTGACAAAGTATACAAATATATCACACTCCATTGCCATTTCGAACAACATTTTCTAATTGATCACTTTTTATATATTGAAATGGACGATTCATTTATGATCGGAAAAAAAAAGTATCACAGGACTTTCTATTTTTAGTGAAAAAAAAAAATCTCTTTAAGTTTTTTCAATTTCCAATTATGTTTACCATGGTCAAATTCGAGTACCAAACCTTTGATTATTTTTGAAGAAATCTTTTTCATTTGGCCAACATAAATAAAGACCCGAATAGTCATGGGATTATGTTCAGCATGCGGTGATAATGAAAATTTCAACTTATCATGGAGAAAGAAATCTTCTTCTCACCTCAGTGTAAGCCTATGGGTAAAAGTTGTGTTTTAAGCCACGTTGCACAAATGCAAATAGGCATGTATTTTGCACCTATTCGAATAAGTATGTATCTCGCGACCATATTTGGTCCTTATCCGTGTCCATATTAGTGCAACATAGTTTTTTAAGAAGCGGTATAGTCCCGTGCCGAAGGCCGAAAATGTCTTGAAGAGCTTGAAATACAATGCAGGAGATTCATAGAGAAGCTTTTAAACAACACTTTGTCAGCAGAATAGTGCTTTGTTGCCATTTAGAAATCTTGAAGACTTCCAGATAGCAAACATTATCACTATGAATTGACAAAAGTACAGATGAATAGAAAGTAAAGCAATTAATTAATGGTTGGTATGCCAACCAGCATTGGCTCCCACTTCCACTTGGATAGTGTGAACCTGTTGGTGATAATCTTGTTAGTTTGTTTATCTTGTTAGTTTGTTTAGATTGTTTAGTTAGTTTAGATTATTAGTTGGTTTAGATTGATAAGTTGTTTGTTGAAACAACTTTGATATATTTATTATTTAGTCTATCTCTTTACATCAAATGTTCAACTATATATAGCTACCATTTCATTCAATAAAAATCACCAAGTTTATTCATCCTCCACAAAACTTGTGTCATGTTTCCTCCTTACTGGGTTATTTTACTACATTTGGTATCAGAGCTCGGGTTGAGGAACAGAGAAGCTATGGCAACCAACGACGAGCAAAGTCCCACGACGTCGACGTCATTCACCTTCAAGTACCCCATGCTGACACGGACCAACTACGCGGATTGGGCTCTCTTAATGAGAGTCAACATGCAGGCGCAAGGCCTGTGGGAGGCGATCGAACCCGGAAAAGTCGACTACCGCGACGACAGGATGGCCCTGTCCGTCATACTCCGTGCCGTGCCTCCAGAGATGCTGCGGACACTGGCAGTAAAAGACACTGCCAAGGAAGCATGGGACGCTGTGAAGATGATGCGGATGGGGGTCGAGCGCGTGCGCGAGGCCAAGGCGCAAAAATTGCGCGCTGACTTCGAATCAATGAAGTTCAAGGACGACGAGTCCGTCGAGGACTTCGCGATGCGGCTCACGGGACTCGTCAGCGACCTGCAACTACTCGGCGACGAAATGGACGACGAGAAGGTAGTTAAAAAATTTCTTCGAGTCGTTCCATCCAAGTACACACAAGTCGCCATCGCCATTGAGACTTTAGTGGATCTCAAGACGTTGTCAATTGAAGAGCTTACCGGTCGTCTTTTAGCCGTCGAGGAGCGGTACGATCTTGGCAGCAACTCCGACGACACAAGTAGCCGTCTTCTCCTCTCCGAAGAGGAGTGGCTCGCTCGCACGAAGCAGAGGAAGGAAGGCGAGGCCTACTCCAATGGTGGCAAAAGTTATGGTCGTGGGCGCGGCAAGCCAAGAGGTCGTGGCCGCGGCAACACGAACTACGGCAACGGCAATGCGTCCGGTGGCACCCGCGACAAGAAGGGTAAGTGCCACAATTGTGGCATCTACGGCCACTGGGCGAAGGACTGCCGCAAGCCGAAGCGCGATGAGCGTGCCAATCTGACGCAAATCGACGACGATGAACCAACACTGCTCATGGCCATGCTTCATGAGAAAAAAGTGCAGATCCATGAAGAGAAGGTGCAACAAAGATCAAAAGGCGACGAGAAGGACGAGAACCACCTATGGTATCTTGACAATGAGGCTGCAGCTTCGGATGGCCTCTCTGAAGCTGAAGATGAAGTTTGTGCCTTGCCAAATGATCCTGAATGCTCTCCTGGCCCTCTTGTCTTGGAGAGGCTCCCTTCTGGGCGGAAGTACTGGTCTGATTCTCCCAAAGGGTCTAGTGGAAACTCTCCTTCAGCTCATGGACAATCAAACTTTTCATCAGATGTTAACTCACATGCCAGTGATGAAATAACAGAAATGACCTCTTCATTAACAGAAGTCGAAGAAGAACGTGCACTATCAAAATGCCACTTCCAGGCCTATGAAGATAGGGTTAGCCAATTGGAAGAATCTCTGGGCAAATCTAGTTTGAGGAACTTAAAGCTTGAAGAAGAGTTAAAAAATCTTTCAGAGATGCACGGTGAGCATATGGAACGAGCTTCTGTAGCACATCAACGTAGTGTCGAACTGGAAGGCTTGGTTCATATATCAAATTCTAAAGCGGAAGATGCTGAAAAGAAGTTGGGTGAATTGGAGGTATTACTTGAAGCTGCTAAACAGCAAACTCAGGAATTTGAACAACTTCTCAGCATATCAGAAGCAAAATGTAAAGATGCTGAAATGGAATCAAATCAGCTTGCGAGCAGGATTTCTGAGCTATCTACAGAACTAGAAGCATTCCAGACAAAATCAGAAAGCCTCGAATTTGTGTTGCATGCTGCAAATGAAAAAGAGAGGGATTTAACGGATACGTTGAATGTGGTTACTGAAGAAAGGAAGACATTTGAAGATATGTTGAATACTTCATTTGAAAAGCTTTCACAAGCTGAGAATAGAAAAGTTGTTGGTGGTAATGGCTCCAGCCGGCCTGTAGGGCATAAACCTTTACCCTCAAAGGTTTCTTGTACTACTACAGGTGCAAATAGACCTGCAAAGGTCATGAATGACCCCACTTTAAAAAAGAAGGTTCTATCTGCAGTGCCTCATTCTTCGAGTCAGAAGAATACTTACTCTGAACAGAAGAGGAGACCGAGTGAAAGGATGTATGAAGTTAGACCAGCACCAAGACAGCCACCGCCTTTGTCCAAACCTCCGCCTTCTCAGAAAATCCGTGTCCGGGATGGCCATGAGGACCAGTTGAAGAAGAAGCCGTTGAAAAGGAGAACTGATGAAGATGGCGAAGAGAGTCCTTTCCTAATGATCAGAAGAAAGTGAAGCATTGATGCAACAAGATTAAGGGAGTGATTGTTGGTGATAATCTTGTTAGTTTGTTTATCTTATTAGTTTGTTTAGATTGTTTAGTTAGTTTAGATTATTAGTTGGTTTAGATTGATAAGTTGTTTGTTGAAACAACTTTGATATATTTATTATTTAGTCTATCTCTTTACATCAAATGTTCAACTATATATAGCTACCATTTCATTCAATAAAGATCACCAAGTTTATTCATCCTCCACAAAACTTGTGTCTTGTTTCCTCCTTATTGGACTATTTTACTACAGAACCATACAAGAAACCCATTCTCAAGGAATTGATCTGTTGTAATGGGAGGAGTCATAGAAACATCCAATGGAGTTGTTAAGCTGTATTTTACTCGAGCATTACGCTACGTGCCTTGCTCTCTCTTCTTGCTTCCTTTCATCCCAACCAAGACTCAGTGCAACTGCTGATGTAATTTGGAAAGAATATATAAGAACAAATGCACTTTGGTTAAAAGAGTGTCAAGCCAGCTCTTCCCCTTTGTATTCTATTCCCTTAAGTGGACAAAAAGGATAGTGTTCACATATCATCAGATTTCACTAAGACCAAACTCTCTTGATTTTGATGTACCTTTTTTTTTATCATATGAGTTTGGTAACCTGAGATAACCTTGAAAATCTGTCTGATAATAATCAACCTCAAGATATGTTAATCAGATTTTGACCCAAATCACACCGTCCTCGAAATTCCGCTAAAAGTTGATTAATATATACTTTGATACCTTTCTGTACTGGATTCACATCTGTATTCCACGGACACACGGACACACGGACACAAAAAATGGTGTCCTTGCCCGTACCTATAGTACTCTTCTACATATTTAAAGATTTCTGCATCCGTATTCATATCTTGTCCTTGTCAAGAAAATATGATTGAAAAATAAGTGTCATATAAACATTTTTTTCTAAATTAACATAGAACTTGGCATTAGAGACATCTATAATAAATTGATTCAAGAAAGATGCATGCACAGGTAACCTTTTTCTTGTTGAATAATAAAGATGAAGGGAAACCCAAGATGCTTATACTTAATTAATGTTAAGGTCCTTATCTCAACCAAAATTTTATTAATTTCATAACTTTTGATTCATTTAAGCACTTCTCTCCTGTCCCTTGGCATGTCTCCTTCCCAGGGAACCTGCTTCCCCAGATCCCAGCATTTGGTTTTGGTCAGTGTTCTAAATGGCTACCGTCTCGACCGTCTAGGCGGTGCCTAAGCGGTAGGCGGTCTCTCTCCGCACCGCTTTTCGGTATGTGGTGGAGTAGGCGGCTAACAGAACTTTGACTGCGTAGGCGGCGTAGGTGATCGCCTACGCGTAGCAATACCTAACAAGATGTTTTGGCCAAACGGTTTTGCAAACATTATAGACATATGGTTCACTTTTACAAGACTAAAACTTGGTTGTACAACATAGTTATACATGAAATATCCTTAATATATTTATATAATGCAAAAAACTTTAGTAAAATAGTAAAAAATGTCTAAAATGTATCAACCGTATAGACGGTGCCTAGGTGGTAGGCGGACTCTTTCCACCGCGCACTCGCCTACCGTCGTTTAGAACCTTGGTTTTGGTACAACTCAAGGAAGCTTCATTTTCACCCACTCTAGACACGGGTTGTCACCATCAGTTAGTGAAAATATTAACATGAACCGAACCTAAGGGACTCTCGTAACTATGTCCATGTCTTGATATGTATCACTTGTATTTCTTACTCCTAGTGTCACTCCTAATATCTTTAAATTATGATCTTCAATCATAACTTATTTGTGGTAAGAACTGACTTCTTTTTTGCTAGAAAATAGATTTCCATATTTTATTAAAGATAATTAGGATGTGTTTGATAGGAGACAAAAGTGGGAGGAAGGAAAAACGAAGAAAGAAAAAGTGGAGGAAATGATTCATTTTTTCTTTTTTGGTGTTTGGTATGGATTGAAGGAAAAATGGAGCGATTATTTTTTCTCCTAACCTAAGAAATTCAATCACTTCAGAAGTGGGAGCAAAAATGAAAAAAAAAAAGTGAAGACTTATATTAATTAACAATTATGTCCACATATGAATTGTATTATTTAAAAATTATTCATGAAGTCAAATAATAATAAATATTTTTAGTTGAGAATAGAATTGATAAAACCTATATTTTTTTTACTTTCTTTCCTTCAACTTTTTCTTGATGGCAAACAAAGAAAAGTATATTTTTTCTCTTTTTCATCATTTCTACTAAACACAAAAAAACCTTTACATATTGAAGAAAAATATATCGTAGTCTTTTTCTTTTCTTCCACTTTTTCCTCCTTCCTACCAAACAAAGCCTTAAAAGAAACAATGTACAAAAGGAGATCACTCCCATGACACGATGAAAACAAGCTTAACGACTCCAACAAGACTCGAACGGTTAGTACTGCTAGCGAGTTTCAAGCTTCCACAGCTAGAAGCTATCAAGATGGTGGACTTGATGCTCATCAAAACTTGACCACTAAGGAACTGTGGACTGTTTTTACTGGACCCTTGCTAAGTTGCTAGCGAAAGATTAAGAGTAAAGAAAGGTGTTTGAAGATGCTGCAATAACTAAGTTAATATAAGATACAAAGAGTTGTTTCTTTCCAACACTGTTGTCACCCAGCTTGAGGCATCCCTGGAAGGTGAGCACTACAAAGAGAGAATGCATAAAACGTCAATAGGTTTGGGTGAAAGAGGTAGATTGGATGGGAGTTGGAGTCAATCAAACAACCTCCTGAAACTATTATAGAAGAATGATGTGTGAATGACATGTGCACAAAAAATATTTAATAAATAAAAGAGAAAATTTGATTTATTTTCCATTTTTTTTTAGCATATTTAATAGTGCAACTCACAGTTTTTTCAGTAATGTAGAAGTCCTCCCTCTCTACTTTTGACGGAATTCGTCTGGAATTGACGGTCAACTGCTTTGACCAATTTTTTTTGACCAAAATGTTCCTCCCATTGTCTTCTTCCTCTCCCCTGTGATGTCCCGTTCCGCGGAAAGGCATTACGCTGGAATTATAGATGGATCAGATCGATGGAATATAAGTGGTGCGGGATATCGAGATGCATGCTTGGTGTGATGATGTCGTATTTCTTAACTTGGCTGGATGGGATATCATATGCGACGTGGTTCAAAGTATGATTATGCCAAGTTAGAAGACTGTGCATCGCGTCGGATCATTCTTGAGGGATCGTAGGCGAATGTGGGATCGTGGCATTGAAACAATGTTTTATATAAGTGAGTGGATATGTACCTTCTCCTCTACTCCTTCATGCCCTAATAAAATGAATGTTAATGTTGCATTGTTGTATGTCATAATTACATACTGGTCTAGTCCACACAATGATAATGATGCCTTATGTTCAATGTTGTTGTAATTAGTGAAACACATGAATAATGAACTGCTAGTACTATTGATACAAGAATATTATAAAGTAAGTCTGTCATGAGAAAGAAGTAACATTATGCAATATACTTCACATGCTGGTAACACTGAGAATGGAACATTGAACATTTGTACAGGTATAAGTGCATCAGTGCACAGTAACTATGAAGGAAACGATTCATATGCGAGTATAATTGTGGTTTGCTACTACCGAGCCACGAGAAGGTTTGTAAGTTGGGACCTGTGGGTCACAACCCGATATGAGAATGAGCAAAACAAGACGGATCAATAATGCGAGACTTTACTTACATTTTTTACCATGCAATTTATGTTTAGATTTTATTTGCATAGTTATTGCATGACCAGGGACAACTTGTGCACAATATTTGGTAAGTTTTCTCGAACGAGATACACCGGGACACATGGATCGTTCGGCCTAGGAGAAAATATAGTAATTTGGTAGCACCGGGTATAAACGAGACATTCATTAGGGATAGCAACCTCATGAATGGCGCTTCGTACGTCCTTCGAAGTCCTAAATGGCATGTCCCTCGTGGTGCGAAAGCATATCACCAATGACCCTCATGTAGTTAGGCTGCATACTAACGAAAATATTTATGCAGGCTTAACATTATCTCTGTAAGAATGATTCGTATTAATTGTATATGGCGACAGTAACTATTCAAAGTCTCTTCCGCGATTAGTCACAGTCACCATATACAATTTCTCATTCATAGTAGCAGAGAAATAACTTTCTAAAATTGTTAGATAAAATAATAGAGAGATAAAATAAAAATGGTTGTGAGGCGTATATGTACGTCGACACTTTCTTTAGAAAGTTATTTTTCCCTACTCAGAAAGAGTTTGTTGTCCAGTTTAAACATATACTTTCCCAATGACACAACAAAGCCTTAAGAAAAGATGCAGACAAGAAATATGAATATTTTCTTCTTGTTGAGTAGTAGTAATTTGTGTTATGCTTGTAATTTTGTTATGTTTGAGGCTTGGATATGTTCAATTATTTATAGAAATTTATATGCCTTTTTCATGAACAAGTATACCTCTTCTAACAATCAAAACGAATATGAAAGTGAATGAATCTATATGAACAGTCACACCCAAATCCAACGAATAATAAAATTCATTCAACCCAATAAATATGAAGGTTCATTCAAACCCAATGAATCTAAATATTCGTTCAAACACAAACTAGAAAGTTTATTTTTGTACAATCAAATTTAAATCAACACACTCTTGTTGCGCCGCCCTCCGTCGGTGGAACAATTTCTTCACAATAGCCCAACGTAATGGGATTTTCTTGAGCGACTATGGATAGGTCAATTCAACATATTCTCTATGCAAGTTATTATTTGTTCTTATATTGTGTACTCAAGTAATTTAAGTTTTTTGTATTTGCTTTTTAAGTTCAAGTTCGTTCAATTCATTTTACTTTTTCCTTGTGTTATTACTTTGCTCGTCTAGGTCACTTGGTGGGCTGCTCGGTGTCATATCTTTTGGAAAAATTCAACATATTCTCTATGCAAGTTTTTTTTCCGTCTAGTTATTTAAAACACATGCAAGTTACTTTTCTCGTCTAGTTATTTAAGTTATTATTTGTTCTTATATTGTGTATTCCACATATTCAAAGTTGGACCCAAAGTTGAACTAGTTACTAAATTATCAAAGTTGAACTTTAAAACACATTCATGTAATTGTTGTTTTCAAAAAATACATATTTTTATCATAAAATATGGCATAAAATTGAGGATGTTTTATAATTACGTAAGTTTATTCGATTTTAGACTGAAAGCGGTTTTTTTTATAGTATTTTTTCAAATCGAAATCGAATCCATTTATTCAAACCGAACTGAATCTCTAATTTAGCTCGGTTCTCGGTTCTAAATCGAAAAAAGCTCACCCCTATTATCCAGAGTAGAAAGCATTCATATCCCAATTAGGATCACGACTTCCTTGAACCCTCCAATATAGGGAACCAAACCTAGTCTTCCATATGACCAAGTGGTCCCAAGGTGCATCCATAAGAACATGTCAACTAGCTTGGTCCCAATTCGGGTCGACAACTCGACGTAGCTCTCGCTACATCTTCTAGATCCATACAATCTACTCTTATGAAGGACATTCCTCTCATAAAACCTACTATGCTAGTTTTAGGTAAGTGAAACTCTCGAGTCCGGCCCGTAGTGCGCTATAAGAGATTCATAGTCCGCATTGGAAGGAGAAAAAATAAGTCAAAGTTGACTAGTTTTGATGCAAACCTTATTATTTTTTTTCTGCTCTAGTAGATATTGATGATACTAGTGACCTTATTTTTGGGTCTCTACTTTATGGATGGAAACGATATTCTCTATGTTGCCATTTTTTCTACTTCTACAACTATAAGTTTTCATTTTGACGCGATATGGAACATATGTTAATGAGTGGTTATACAATGGTGGTCCTTATGAGCTAATTATTGTATACTTCTTACTTGTTGTAGCTATCCACTCAATCCTTTGATCCGTTGCTATCAATTTACTCCTTCTGCCTAACCTAGCATTACTAAGATATCAGCAACGATGGACTTCCCATCACATTGACTAAAAGAACTAATCCAATCCAAGATGAGAAGGTACCCGATGGCGAACAAAGTAAGTTGACCATGGAGTCTTCAGAAGGTAAACTACCCATTATATATCAGGGCCTATCTTCTCGACAATGCTGAATGACCAAATATGTGTTTCAATTTTTTATAAAATCAAAAGGGGGTGGAAGACAAAGCTTATCACTTTTGCCTTAAACTTGGGTCTGTCTGTAACATATACCATTTAGAACATATATCATTTCCAACAACTAGTTCAGGGCTAGTTTGAATTGTGGTTATATTTCATCATATTTGTTCAGATACCCATTTATGTAATTCTCATTGGGCGAGCATCTCGAAAATGCCATTTTGATCCCGAAATGAATGACATTTTGAGAAAACATCCATTTGAACCTCGAAATCAATGTCATGTTTGGGAAAATGTCCCTTCGAAATGAAAATTATTTGGCTCGTGTCTTACCATTGGCACTAAGAGCTAGTTTGGATTATAGTTATATTTTATCTTATTTACTCGAACGTCTATTCAAAAAAAAATAACAAAATCTATTTGGCTCGTCCCTTGCGTCTAATACCACAGAGTTCTAGATAAATCATAACTAATATAGCTACAATCCAGACTGATTTTTTAAAGCTGAGTGAAACTTAAATGTAATCCAAATGTCCAAAAAAGTGTGACCATCCTACTAACAAACCATAAATTGGAGACCATGGCTTTTTTTTCTTGAGAGTGAATATACGTTGGATGTAGGATGAGTAAATGACCGGTTCGGTTGAACCGAACCGTTATTTTGAAGAGCCGAACAACCAACGAACAAATAATATATCATCTGAACCGAACCATTTGGAACTGAACCCTATCCGAAACAAAATTAAATATTCATTTTAATTTAATCGGTTATTTCGATTTGATGGGCCTTACAAAATGGGCAGGCCCAATGATCCTTCACAGGAATTTTTTTACAGAGTTCAACATATACAAAAACAAACTTTTTAAAAAAATTACCATGAATTGTAGAGTTCAACATATACAACTAATACAATTTAGCTTCCAAAATTTCAGCTATACAACTTACACAACACAAAAATATACAATATTAGCAGAGTTCAACATATACAACATATACAGTACAAAAGAGGGATAAAACTTCCTGTAAAACACAAAATTTTACAACATATTCAACTTCTTTCTTGCACCATCAATCAAAATTCAGCTTCGTATGGATAAGAAAGACTTTCTTCAACATGTTAGACCTGCATATACAATCATTAAAAAAAAGGGATAAGAAAGTCTCATAATGGTTTTTTATGCATCATTAAAGATGCAATATAGTGTACATGTTCCTATATCTCATGCCAAGTCGTCATCGTCAATTCTTATGGAAAATTTTAGCAACATTTCAATGTATAAAACAAAATATAAACTCAGAATACATGACAAAATACACAGTCCAAATCTAATTAAATTCCTTTACTGAATAGCTCCTTACCTTCGCTCCAATTCTCTACTAACGAATGGCTACATTGAATGCCTCACCATTGGTTGAGGAAGAGAATTGAAGAAGAAAGGGATGCAACAATAGTATAAGAATATCCAAGTAACAATAGTATAAGAATGGCCTAGCAACAACAATTATTCCCAAAATGGCCTAACAATGGCTAAGAATAGCCTAGTAACAATAGGTAACAACAATAATGACCTAGTAACAACAGTATTTACAAAATGGCCTAAGAATGATCTAATAACATCAAGTAACAAGAAGTATTTCCAAAATGGCCTAAGAATAGCCTAGTAACAACAATTAACAAGAAGTATCCCAAAATTTCCTAGTAACAACAAGTAAGAACAAGAATGGCCTAATAACAACAAATACCAGTTTTTCCAAATCTATATAATGGCCCAAAAATAACAGTAGCAGTTTTTCCAAACATTAATTCTCTTCAATGATAAGAGTAGTAACATATTGATACCCAAAAATAACAGTAACAGTGTTCCCAAGCCTAAGCAACAGGCTAATAATAGTGTTCCCAAAAATAATAGTAGCAGTATTCCCAAAAATAACAGTAGCAGTAATAGCAATGTTCCCAAAAATAGAAGTAACAGATTTTAATCAAACCTCACTCCGATGTTGATTCCACCGTCAACTTACTCAAATCTAAATGTGAAAATGAAGAAAAGCTTTAACACATTAAATAATAAATCCAAATCTCAATGAAATAATGCAAAAATGGAAGCTCATCAATGGTCCATCTTGACGATATACGAAACCTAGGACAAGCAACATTCATAAAATATCTAAATCATGTTAGTCCCGAGGCGGATCAAAGATGGTAGAACGTGGGGCTAGAGTAGAGCTACTAGCGAGATTCGAAGGTCCGCTCTCTACTGGAACCCAAGTTGTCGTCGAGATCAGAGATTCACACAACAGTTCTTCATTTGATATATCTCGATTCCAACGAAGCACGAACCAAGAATAGGTAACAACAGACTTCGAAGAAAATGAAGATTACAACAAGCAACGAGTAAAACATTCTTCTCTTTACGTTCGCAGATGCTACAATGATATAGAACGTAGCAAAGAAAAAACTGAAGAAAAGCTCATTGCTGGGGTGGTCACAAAACCACCGTTGCTCAAAGCAAGATTCGCCGAACAGACGATCTGCCCCCAGGAACCAGCAAGTTCACAAATGAACTTCTGGAACGCTCAATGTCACCTTCGAAAACACTCGAAAACACCATGTGGGAGGGGAACACTGTGTGCCGCATATGATATGGTATTCTCGAATTTTTCATCTATTTTCTCTCTCTTCAAATAAAAGAAGAGTTCATCTATATATAGAGGAAAACAACACATATGCGACCTAAGAAAATTCTAAGCCGCATATGCGCTGACCGACCAGATCCCCCAAAATTTGGGTGTCAGAGCGCAGACGCTACCCGCGCCGAATGCGTCGTCTCCACCGCCGATCACGTTGTACTGCACGAGGGAGACAACGTTGCCAAGCGCCGAAAGCAGCCGCATGCGTCGCACTTTCAGGAAGACACAGAAAACAATGTGCTGCATGCGCCGCCTACAGCAGACCATGTCCCCTCCACATGTAACTCACTCATCCAAATCTGGCAGTATAGGGCCAGGCCGCATAGTCCCTGACCGCATAGCGCCTGGCCACAAAGACCCTGGCCGCATAGCCCCTGGTCGCATAGCGTCAGGCCGCATAACCTCTGGCCGCATAACGCCTGGACGCATAGTGCCTAGGCCTCATAGCGCCGGGACGCATAGTGTCACGCCCCAATCTTCCGCAAGTTCGATCATCCCCGCTGAACGTGAATCACTACGTTGCAGCGCTCCCGCAGGACAATCGTTCTCATCGGGAAGTGATGTCGTACGAGCCTGGAGTTGCGCGCTCGCACAAGACGATGATGTCAAACATTATAGTTATCATCCAAACGACCAAGTTGCAGCGAAAGTTGTCACGCCCCGGTCCTAAAATACCGAGGGACTAGCCACGTGGCAATGGCTAGCAGCATCACTTTAATGGGCAAACCCAATGTAATGGACCCATTAGAGTGTACTTAAGATGTAATATTGATAAATAAAGTCTACTACTCCTGTGACAGTATATAATCTAAACTAATATCATCCACAGACAGTAATCACAATACAAGGAGATAGAACAGTCAAGAAAATAAATAAATAAACTGTCCATCACAAGTCCAAAATTATATAATGTCACGGGGAACAACCCGTCATCAAAACTAAAGAAAAAAATAAAATTGATTACATCTATCCAGTGGTCACAGAAACAAGTCTCAATATCTAAAGAACATGAAAAGTAAATAAAATAGTAACTGTGCTTAAGAGAAGTCCTCGAGCACAACCTCGTCCTCTGGTGCAAGTACTGCTCCAACGTCAGCTCATGTCCCGTAAACCTCGGAGTAATCCTCCTCAGCTATACGTGGGGACATAATCCGGATCCAGATCCTCTGGGGACATAGCAAGGTACAAGAATAACCCAAGCCAAAGTACAGTAAATAAAATAAGCGTGCTCAAGGTATCTAACATAATCCATCTATGTGTATGCAAGTGAAAACGTACTCGTCCGCTAAACCACCGGGTTTCATACATATACTAGGGGTACTAGTGATAGTAGTAATAATAGTAGTAAGTACGTACAAGCCCCGTCAAGCTACATGCAGTACTATAATACTAATAGAGTTTGGTAGTCCAGCGGTACGGAAAGTTCTCCCCAACCACATATATCTCACACCTTATGTCATGAAATGCAAGACAATCACTATCTATGTCTCAAGTCCAAGTGTAAATAACATCATGTCAACTAGCACATGTCTCAAGTCCTGTCCTAAAATAGAAGCCGGAATCCTCGAATATCTCAAGTGAGGCTTCTGTACATGAAAGTCATGTATAGTATCCTAAGGTAATTAGTGCAAGTGTTGCACTTATACGGTATATGATGATAATGCAATCTAACGATATCCGACTTTGCGCACGGAAGTCGGCACCCAAATATGATTCAGAAGCAAAGTATCATCACGGTCCTAGGGTCACAATTGAGTACATGTATTAAAATATAAACTATAAACTGCAGTTAAAATTAAGCATAATTTATTGAGACCAAAGCAATGTACGCTTGCCTGCTGCCTGATGCTGCGTTGTAGCAGATTAAAAGTTCACGTCCAATGGTGCTGCGACACCCACATGCCCTGCCAAAGTTACTTAAATTAATTCTAATTCTACCATTATCTACTTTATGTAAAATTTTAGAGTTGATATACACACATCAATACAGTAGCAACGTTCGTGCCAATAATTCCAACAGTCGTACAGCTTTAGTTAACGTGCCAACAACCACGTACCATACTATTGTTTAAAACGTTGTAAGGGCCTCGTACATTGATATACCATGCGTACGTATAGGCCTTTACGTGTGATTAAACAACGTATTC
>JAYESA010000009.1:70431864-70554364 GCA_036927795.1 Iris macrosiphon | reverse complement strand
TTTTTGATATCATATCGTGCTTTTATTCTTTCCCTAGATTTTGTGATTGAGAGTTTATATATATATTGCGTGGTTGCCCTCCTTTTGGAGAGGATTATTCATATATATATTGCGTGGTTGCCCTCCTTTTTGGAGAGGTCATGGCAGATTTTTCTGTGAGATATATAGATAGTTGGTTGACCTAGAACGGACCTTTACAGCGTTCTACCGCCGATTCTGCGGCATAGGCTGGACGTACCCACGGCTCATGCCCGATTTTCGGGTGCGGGTCGTGACAACTATTACTATCCATGCAACTCTCATTCATTCTCTATACTTTTAACCCACAAAATACATATTTTAATATGTATATATTCTGAAATTATGATTATAATTCTGAAATAATTAACTATAAAATTCTAAAATTAAAACAACTATAGTGCAATAACTCATTACAGATTCAACACAAACATATGCAAGTATTAAGTTATGTAGGTTCGTGCATGATTAACCACAAGGGAAGGGTGATTCATGGAGTGTACAAGGATGGTTTCATGGCTCATCTTCAATCCAAATAACATGAAAGAATGAGAGGATGAAAAAAGTTACAAAGAACTTGATGTTGGTGATGGTTAGTTGAACTCCGACGATATTTTCGACTTCAAGGAGGGGTTGCACCACCACTAGGCCGGTCTTGCTCCAAGGAGGTGGAGGAGGAAAGAATCGTAAGGGAGAGAGAAAGAGAAGAGGGAGAGGAGAGAGGAGAGAGGAGGTTCAGTTTGGAGAGGAGGGTGTGGCCGAATGTTTGGGGGTTACACTTCCTATGAGTTAACTACATGAAGTAATGGATGGGAGGTGAAAGGTTGGGGGTTTCATGTTTAACCAAAGGTCAATAGGAAGTTGCATTGAGACCCACCCAAGAGTGTTGGCCCGGGTTAGTTCCCCCCCCCCCTCCATAAATGTACACATGGTTCAATACAAGTTAACATAGTCCAAAGGTTCATGCTATTTTGGATAAAAGCTAAATTTAATTTAAATGAGGTAAAAATATGATTTGGTGTAGTAAAAAATTATGTTTGGTGTGTAGAAAGATAAGGGATTGGTGTGTGGTGTTGTGTATGAGTTAGTCAAGTTAGTTTGAGTGTTCAAGTTGGGGATTCGGGCTCGGTCAGGTACAATTAATCAAAAAGGATCATTTTTGACTAATTAAAATACAAGTTGTTCTATATTATTTTTGGAGCCTACGGAAACTCAAATAAATGTGACACAAATTTCATGTGCATAGTTGGTCGTGTTAGGCTAGGGGTTATAAAATTTAGTATCAAATTTTGGGTTCATGTTGCTCGTCTAAATTGACCGCAATGAAAAAGTGTCCAATGTCATATTTTGAGTCAAAAAGCGTCGCGATTGTTGTGCGACCAAAACGAAGTGTAGGTTTATAAAAGTATGAGTGACATACGTGTCATGAGTCTAATTTGGCTCGGCTAAGCCTAATATGCAAAGTTGGTTGAAAAGAAAAATCTAGTGTTGTATTCCTGGCATTAAGACTACACTAAAGGGTTTCTAAATTCTATAAATTATTTTAATGATTTATAATTAAAACAAAATTACCAAAATATTCTTATCAAAATTTTAGGGGGTTTACAAAAGTCAAGTATTATGTACCAATCACACATCAGAGTATACGCAGCGAAGCTCTCAATAGGGTCCAAATAAAAATGCCAAAAAGGAGAATGCCACTAAGGCGATGCAACACTCTTGCTCTTTCTCTTGCCACAAAGATACTTACCGTTCCATACATCATGTCCCGTATATCCAAGCAGTGTCACTACACCTGCATACCTGAAATAATACCCACAAACGTGGGACAGTACACAGCTATACTGGTGAGCGGGGTAACCCACTCGTCTAAACCGACACTAAATAGATAGTGAATGCAAACAGGATAGTGAATGCAAACAGTTATACGGTGATCTTTCTACTTGAATCCTAAATTTATTTCATGGCAGAGGTATGACATGTTAAGAAAAACTGTAAAGCATGTTAAGCACGCAAGCATTCAACTCAAGCAAATATATAAGCAGATATATCCAACTCAAAGGAAACTAGCATGCAAACCGGTCTACTCAAACCCAAGCAACAAGTGAACCTATTGAACCACAATCCAAGCCTCAACATCCTGTCATGACCCGCACCCAGTGTAAGGGTACTAGTCGGAAACAACGCCCAGCCTACGCCGCAGAATCGGCGGTAGAACGCTGTCTAGATAGTCTATCTAATGTAATGAACCACCAATAATGATAGAATACTCAATCACAGAACTAAGATAGAATGAACACGAATCAGATAAGAATAGAATAGTCATTACACAACTAATGAGTTTAAAATAATACACCAATGAGTCTGAAGAGTAACAAAGTAAGCTGGAGATAAATCCAGTACAAAAGAATACTATCATACTATAAAGCTACACTCCAGGGTCATCTGTCTCAGTTGGGATAAGTCCCTCTTGAGCCAGGGTCTCCGAATCTAAACCCACAACATCCTGGGGTCCATAATAGGTAGGGTACTCCTCAGTGTCATCTGGAAAAATATATCTAGTCAGGAAAGGAGCAGAGTACAATCCTAACAGCAGTTCTCAATTAATGATAAAAACTATGTAACAGTAAATAGCTGTAGATAAACAAGATGCATAATAGAAATATATAGACAATAAGGAAATACTGGAAGGAAATACAATAATGAACAATATGCTAATAAAACAATAATACTAATGACTAAGTGTGTGAGTACTAGCTTAACATGTGATCGGTTTGGGCAAGATACAATGCGGCCTGGCTAATCATACGTGCGGTGCATGATCAACACTATTCGCTTACCAATATTTTATTCAATAGGGATTTGATCACATATCTATACTAATACTTTCCACCCCCAACTGGTATAATAGATCCAACCACGGTATGCTATGGCACTAGATTCCCCAAGAAGAGAGCGACTCCTCCCGAAAATCGGTGTCTGTACATGTACAAGATAACCAATGAAACAATACTTGCACCATTACACCATATACCAAGGAATAACATCTCATGACAAAATCCGGATATACCAATCCGTGTAACCATAGTGTCAAGAGAAACATGTATATCTACACTAGATACAACGAACATAGAGGATATCATAAATGAGAAACTATCAGAGAATGTACTCGCCTGAAGTCCAAAGAACAGTCTCACAGATGTTTGACTCGGTACCTCGAAGACCTAGATATGGAATACCACATTAATACAAGGTCCCGAAAAGAGAACAAGTCAAACTAGTCAACTCCTAGGTCAATAAATAAATTCTAAGTCAAAAGTCAACTATGGTCAACTCTAAAGTCAACTAAAGTCAAACATGGTCAAACCAAGGTCAACCTCACAAAAAATCTATATAAATAATATAGAAAATAAAATACAACAATTTAGGAATCAAAATTAGATCCCAAAAGATACCCACACAAGAATACTAATAATATAAATAATGCACACTCTAAATAATGTATATACAAACCAATATTTATACAAATAAAATAATATATTATTATTAGTATTATACCTCACAAAAACACCTATATATATACATATATAAATCAAAATGCATATATATATATATAAACAATTTAATAACTATATACTTATATATACATACATATAAACTTACAAAATTAAAATACCAAACACATGCACATATGTACGTATTTTATATGGCTAGAAGCACACATAAAAATACATTATATAATAATTATAAATAATATAATTACACATTTAAATACATAAATATATTTTATAAAATATTTATGTATAATTTATGTTATTAACATAAGTACATATATATTTGCATGCAAGAAAGCTACATACATATATTTATACATCACATTAGAACACATAGAAATATAGATCTATGCTACAATAAATACCATAATAAATACACTAAAATAATATATAATATCTATATATATTTACTAGTTATAAATGAAGAATTTTAAAGTATAAATAATTAGATCTATTCAAAAATCCACACAATTGGAGAGTATCACACCGTATCCCACTAGATCTAGGATACGCATGTGACACGAGTCCAACACACAACCAATTGCACCCTGAAGGATACAAACAAATCACAAATAATATTTATGAATAAATCAAAGTGTCAAAAGTAGATCTATGTGTCCGTGTCAAAATACGATATGTTCAAAGCCCCGTGTCGGAAGAAAACCCCCCAAAATGACACGTATCACCAAATAGTTGGGATACGAACCACATGTACCAAATTATGGACACAAAACTAGCCCCAAACACATAAGCACATGCCCAATTGATCTATAGGATCAATTGACACACACAACAAAATGTAAATTTGGAATTCCAACAAAATTAACACAAAAAGCACCATAACTTTCTCCATTGGTCTCCTATAAACACAAAACAAAGTCTTATGGGTAGTACATACATATGGGTTGATTTTACATGATTAAATCTCAGATTTAGAAGCTATTTTAATGGGAAGAACTGAATTATACCTATTGGGAGATGGATTCCCAATGAAACCTCCAATTGAGATGAACTTGCTTCCAAATTGTAGATCCTTGCTCCTCTTTCTAGATCCTTGCTTCCTTCTTCTAGATCTTTGCTTCCTCCTTCTCTAATGGTGAATTAGAAAGAATTTAGAATGAATTTGGTGGGGAATTGGAATGGGAATGGAAGGAATTTGGGAGTAGAAAATTCTAGATCTAGATTTGGAATAAGAATGAGAGGAGAGAGAAATTTCCCCCCCTCTAATATAGGCCGGCCATGCCCCCTTCCCCAAGCAATTGTAAAATGTCCAATGTACCCCTTGGGGCCTCTCATGAAGAAATAATTAAGGAAGGAAGCTTCTAGTCTAATCACTTAATTAATTTAATCCATCTCCTTAACTATGGGCTTTCTAAATGGGCCAAATCTAACTATTTAATTCATGTTGGTCCATGGGTCCAAACTAAACTAGTTGGGTCCACTAAAATAAGTCCAAAATAATTAAATAACATCCAACAATAATTAAATAATACAACAAAAATTATTTACCATGCACAATATTTATTTAAATAGGAAATTACTAAAATACCCTTTTTCCTAAAATGTGGTAGTGACAAGTCTACCCTCCTTAAAATAATTTCGTCCTCGAAATTTAAAGATAAAAACTACCCCCAGAAAATCACAGAACAGAACTAAAGAATCACAATTAACTAATGAACAAAACATAACAATGAACAGAACATAGCTAGAGAATTAACATACCTCAAGGTACAAACAAATATGGATAACGCTCTCGCATGTCATCCTCTCTCTCCCAGGTAGACTCCCTCGGAGAGTGATGCCTCCATGCGACGCGTACCAAAAGAATAGTCTGGTTCCTCAGCACCTTCTCTCTCCGATCCAGAATCTTAACTGGCTGCTCTGGATAGCTAAGAGTAGGGCCCACCTCTATCTCTGAGTGATCCAATACATGACTAGGATCTGCCACGTATCGTCTCAACTGCGACACATGAAACACGTTGTGCACTCTCTCCAATGTAGGTGGCAAGTCTAGTCTATAAGCAACTGCACCGACCCTCTCTAGAATAGTGAAAGGTCCGATGAATCGCGGACTAAGCTTTCCGCCTCCACCGAAGCGAATCGTGCCTCGTGTCAGAGAAATCCTCAGAAACACCAAACCACCCACCTAGAACAAAACACCATCTTAAGAACTTAATCTATAAAAAACAAGAACAAGCACAAACAAAATCTAAACTATACCTCAAACTCCAAAGGTCTCCGATGGCTATCGGCCCAATGCCGCTGTCTGTCCTACGCCACTCAAAGTCTGTCTCTGATCAACTGAACCTTCTCCGCTGCATCCACAACCATTTCTGGCCCAAGCAAAACTCTCTCTCCAACATCGTCCCAAGACAAAGGAGTACGACACCTCCGACCATATAGAGCTTCAAAAGGTGACATCTCTATACTGGCCTGGTAACTGTTGTTGTAAGCAAACTCTACCAAATGGAGATGGTCCTCCCAAGAAGCCCCGAAATCTAGTACACAAGTGCGCAACATATCCTCGAGAGTCTGGATAGTCCGCTCAGACTGCCCATCTGTCTGGGGATGATATGCAGTACTGAACTTGAGCTGAGTGCCCAAACTCTCCTGCAAACTCCTCCAGAAATGAGAAGTGAAACCACTATCCCGATCTGAGACTATGCTGACGGGAACTCCATGTATCCTAACGATCTGCCTCACATATATCTCTGCCAGCTTCTCCGTAGACAAACCCACCTTGAAAGGCAAAAAGTGGGCCGACTTGGTCAACCTGTCAACAATGACCCAAATCGCGTCTTTCCCTCCTGGAGATCGTGGAAGTTCGGACACAAAATCCATAGTAATGTGTTCCCACTTCCACTCTGGAATGGGTAATGGCTGAAGTAAACCTCTTGGCCTCTGCCTCTCGGCTTTCACCTGCTGGCACACTAAGCATCTGGATACAAACTGTGCCACTTCCCTCTTCATGCCATACCACCACACACTCTTTCGCATATCCCGATACATCTTGTTAGCACCTGGATGTATGGAATACTGAGAGCGATGCGCTTCTTGCAACATCTCCTCTCGCAACTCTCCACTAGGCACACACAATCTAACTCCATGCCTCAAAGATCCATCCTCTGCAATAGTAAAATTATCCTCCAATCCTGCTCTCACCTGAGCTCTGATACTCCTCAAAGATACGTCATCATACTGTGCTGCCTTAATCCTGTCCATCAAATCTGAGTGTATCTGCAATCCCCACATCTGCATAGCACACCCAGGAACAATCACCTCAATGCCCAAGCTCTCCAAGTCCTCCAACAAATATCGATCCTGCGTCAAGAACATAGCTACCGGATACCTGCTCAAAGTATCGGCAACTACATTGGCTTTCCCAGGATGATATTTCAAAGAGATATCAAAATCCTTTATCAGTTCCAACCACCGACGCTGCCTCATGTTCAACTCCTTCTGCGTGAAAACGTACTTCAAGCTTTTGTGGTCTGTGAAGATCTCCACACGCTCTCCGTACAAATAATGTTTCTACAACTTCAGAGCGAAGATGACGGCTGCCAACTCCAAACCATGGGTAGGATAGTTCTTTTCATGGGGACGCAATTGCCTAGATGCATAGGCAATCACTTTTCCATGCTGCTGAAGAACACAACCTAAACCCTTCCCCGATGCATCACTATAAATAGTGAAACCTCCGGACCCTGATGGCAACGTCAAAATAGGAGCAGACGTTAACCTCTTCTTCAACTCCTCAAAAGCAACCTGGCAATCCTTCGTCCAAACAAACTCCACATCCTTCCTTGTTAGTCTGGTCATCGGCTCGACAATCCTCGAAAAATCTTGCACAAACTTTCTGGAGTAGCCTGCCAATCCCAAGAAACTCCTGATCTCTGCTACCGAACTCGGAGTCTTCCAAGATTCCACTGCCGAAATCTTCTTCGGATCCACTGAAATACCATCACCAGTCACAATATGCCCCAAGAATTCCACCTTGTCCAAGAAAAACTCACACTTGGACAACTTCTCCTTCCTCAGCACATCCAACACAATCCTCAAATGCTCCTCATGCTCCTCCGGTGTCCTCGAGTATATGAGTATGTCGTCGATGAACACCACCACGAACTTGTCAAGGTACTGGTGGAACACCTTGTTCATCAAGTTCATAAATACCGCCGGTGCATTAGTCAAACCAAACGGCATCACCATAAACTCTTACTGACCATACCGAGTTCTAAAAGCAGTCTTCGGTATGTCCTCCGGCTTCACCTTCACCTGATGGTAGCCTGATCTCAAATCTATCTTAGAAAATACCTTCGCACCACTCAACAGATCATCAATCCGTGGCAAAGGATACTTATTCTTGATAGTGAGATTATTCAAAGCCCTGTAATCAATGCACATACGCACCGATCCATCCTTCTTTGGTATAAACAATACCGGGGCTCCCCATGGTGAAGAACTCGATCTGATAAATCCCTTATCCTGCAATCCGTCCACCTGCTTCTTCAACTCGACCAGCTCGCTGTTATTTACTCTATAGACATGTTGCGAAATTGGTTCTGCACCTGGCACCAAGTCTATAGAAAATTCTACATCTCGATCTGGTGGCAATCCTGGCAATTCCTCAGGAAACACATCCAAGAATTCTGCTATCAACGGATGTGGCAACTCCTTGTCTTCTACCTTAGCTCCACAAATAATGCCTTCGTCCTGCTCCGCAGCTCCTCTAGCAAACTCGAACTCTGGCTCTCCTGGCGGACCAAACAAAACTCTACCTCCTCTACAGTCTATGCTAGCACGGTGCCTACTCAACCAATCCATCCCAAGTACAATATCGTAGCTCGGAAGTGGCATTACAAGTAGACACGCACTCAACTCCTGGCCTCCCAGAGTAACTCTTCGATCCTTGCAAATATCATTAACCAGGATAATGCCTCCCCCGGTCATGATCTTGCAAGTCCTAAGCAAAGACTCAGCTACCAAACCATGCTTCAGAGCAAAAGAAACAGATACAAAACTATGGGAAGCACCACTATCAAACAAAGCTAAAGCTGGAATGGAATCAAGAAGAATAGAACCTGCAATAACATCTCCGGTGGGTTCCTCCTCTTCGACGGTCATAGCAAACGCTCGTCCCTGTCGAGTACCTCCCTGTTGTTGATGCTGGACAAAACGCTGCTGCTGTATCAGAATGTGCTGCAGGTGGTCTCGTCTGTGTCCTCGGAACTGGAGCTGCTCCTTGAACTGCACGACGAGGACACTCCCTCGATTGATGCCCTTCAGTACCACAATACAAACAAACTCCTAGCCTCCTCCTGCAAACTTCCCAGATGTGGCCGGGCTTCTTGCAGAAGTTGCATAGGGCCTGCTGTAACTGCCTCTACTGCTGAGGTGCCTGGTGAAAAGGCGCTCTAGCTGGAGTCTGGTTCTGTTGTGGCTGCTGGAAAGGTCTGGACTAGAAATGAGGACGTTTGGCAGATACTGCACTGCCGTTGGCCACCAGAAAAGAATCACGGTCTCTCTTGGTCTTCAAACCCAGATCCCGCTCAACCTTGCGTGCCTCCGCAAGTATCTCCGAGTATGTCTCATAAAAATACGGAATGAGAATCAATATGGCACAAGATGTAAGACATCAAGGAAAGGACAAGTTAAGAGATCAAGTATCAATGTCAAAGGAGAATAGTTGAATCAAAAGAATTTTTCTAGATGTGATTGAGTATCTCAGCCTATATCCTATATCCTATCGCAGGCTCGCAGTAGTACAACTAAGTTGTCGCACTACCACGACATCACATACTTGTGAAGCTAGACCTGCATGGGCCACCATCAAAAACGTGTCACGACCCGCACCCTGTGTAAGGGTACTAGTCGGAAACAACGCCCAGCCTACGCCGCAGAATCGGCGGTAGAACGCTGTCTAGATAGTCTATCTAATGTAATGAACCACCAATAATGATAGAATACTCAATCACAGAACTAAGATAGAATGAGCACGAATCAGATAAGAATAGAATAGTCATCATACAACTCATGAGTTTAAAATAATACACCAATGAGTCTGAAGAGTAACAAAGTAAGCTGGAGACAAATCCAGTACAAAAGAATACTATCATACTACAAAGCTACACTCCAGGGTCAACTGTCTCAGTTGGAATAAGTCCCTCTTGAGCCAGGGTCTCCGAATCTAAACCCGCAACATCCTGGGGTCCATAATAGGTAGGGTACTCCTCAGTGTCATCTGGAAAAATATATCCAGTCAGGAAAGGAGCAGAGTACAACCCTAACAGCAGTTCTCAATTAATGATAAAAACTATGTAACAGTAAATAGCTGTAGATAAACAAGATGCACAATAGAAATATATAGACAATAAGAAAATACTGGAAGGAAATATAATAATGAACAATATGCTAATGAAACAATAATACTAATGACTAAGTGTGTGAGTACTAGCTTAACATGTGATCGGCTTGGGCAAGATACAATACGGCCTGGCTAATCATACGTGCGGTGCATGATCAACACTATTCGCTTACCAATACTTTATTCAATAGGGATTTGATCACATATCTATACTAATACTCCCCACCCCCAACTGGTATAATAGATCCAACCACGGTATGCTATGGCACTAGATTCCCCAAGAAGAGAGCGACTTCTCCCAAAAATCGGTGTCTGTACATGTACAAGATAACCAATAAAACAATACTTGCACCATATACACCATATACCAAGGAATAACATCTCATGACAAAATCCGGATATACCAATCCGTGTAACCAAAGTGTCAAGAGAAACATGTATATCTACACTAGATACAACGAACATAGAGGATATCATAAATGAGAAACTATCAGAGAATGTACTCGCCTGAAGTCCAAAGAACAGTCTCACAGATGTCTGACTCGGTACCTCGAAGACCTAGATATGGAATACCACATTAATACAAGGTCCCGGAAAGAGAACAAGTCAAACTAGTCAACTCCTAGGTCAATAAATAAATTCTAAGTCAAAAGTCAACTATGGTCAACTCTAAAGTCAACTAAAGTCAAACATGGTCAAACCAAGGTCAACCTCACAAGAAATCTATATAAATAATATAGAAAATAAAATACAATAATTTAGGAATCAAAATTAGATCCCAAAAGATACCCACACAAGAATACTAATAATATAAATAATGCACACTCTAAATAATGTATATACAAACCAATATTTATACAAATAAAATAATATATTATTATTAGTATTATACCTCACAAAAATACCTATATATATACATATATAAATCAAAATGCATATATATATATATAAATAATTTAATAACTATATATTTATATATATATACATACATATAAACTTACAAAATTAAAATACCAAACACATGCACATATGTACGTATTTTATATGGCTAGAAGCACACATAAAAATACATTATATAATAATTATAAATAATATAATTACACATTTAAATACATAAATATATTTTATAAAACATTTATGTATAATTTATGTTATTAACATAAGTACATATATATTTGCATGCAAGAAAGCTACATACATATATTTATACATCACATTAGAACACATAGAAATATAGATCTATGCTACAATAAATACCATAATAAATACACTAAAATAATATATAATATCTATATATATTTACTAGTTATAAATGAAAAATTTTAAAGTATAAATAATTAGATCTATTCAAAAATCCACACAATTGGAGAGTATCACACCGTATCCCACTAGATCTAGGATACGCATGTGACACGAGTCCAACACACAACCAATTGCACCCCGAAGGATACAAACAAATCACAAATAATATTTATGAATAAATCAAAGTGTCAAAAGTAGATCTATGTGTCCGTGTCAAAATACGATATGTTCAAAGCCCCGTGTCGGAGGGAAACCCTCCAAAATGACACGTATCACCAAATAGTTGGGATACGAACCACATGTACCAAATTATGGACACGATACTAGCCCCAAACACATAAGCACATGCCCAATTGATCTATAAGATCAATTGACACACACAACAAAATATAAATTCGGAATTCCAACAAAATTAACACAAAAAGTACCATAAATTTCTCCATGGGTCTCCTATGAACACAAAATAAAGTCCTATGGGTAGTACATACATATGGATTGATTTTACATGATTAAATCTTAGATTTAGAAGCTATTTTAATGGGAAGAACTGAATTATAGCTATTGGGAGATGGATTCCCAATAAAACCTCCAATTGAGATGAACTTGCTTTCAAATTGTAGATCCTTGCTCCTCTTTCTAGATCCTTGCTTCCTTCTTCTAGATCTTTGCTTCCTCCTTCTCTAATGGTGAATTGGGAAGAATTTGGAATGAATTTGGTGGGAAATTGGAATGGAAATGGAAGGAATTTGGGAGTGGAAAATTCTAGATCTAGATTTGGAATAAGAATGAGAGGAGAGAAAAATTTCCCCCCCTCTAATATAGGCCGGCCATGCCCCCTTCCCCAAGCAATTGTAAAATATCCAATGTACCCCTTGGGGCCTCTTATGAAGAAATAATTAAGGAAGGAAGCTTCTAGTCTAATCACTTAATTAATTTAATCCATCTCCTTAACTATGGGCTTTCTAAATGGGCCAAATCTAACTATTTAATTCATGTTGGTCCATGGGTCCAAACTAAACTAGTTGGGTCCACTAAAATAAGTCCAAAAAATTAAATAACATCCAACAATAATTAAATAATACAACAAAAATTATTTACCATGCACAATATTTATTTAAATAGGAAATTACTAAAATACCCTTTTTCCTAAAATATGGTAGTGACACATCCAATCTCAAACTATGCCATAATCTAAGTCTTACTAATCCAATCATTGATATTCACACTCTTGCCCGAGGCAAGGTGGCTGCCGCCTACACGAAAAGCACTAACCAAAGCAAAGCAAACCAAACCAACTCTTATCTATATGAAGTCACCGGCCAATCCATAAAAGACTAATCAACTACAGTTCTACCCGATCCAGCGTTGAGTAGCTAGCCCGTCTAGTCGTATCGTACTACCGGTACCGCGCCCAAGGCACGTTACCATTTGTCTCCTCCATGGCCGAACGGTCCCGGTGCCCTGGAGCATATCCCGTTCGAGGAAACCAAATCCTGTGCGCAACAGGTTGTCCGAGACCAATGCAAACACCAAGTAGGTATGACAAAAGAATGGAGTCTTCTCGCCCCACCAAATGATACTCGCCACAATCCATCCAATTATCCATAACCATTCTCCAACAATAGCCCAAGGCACCATCTCAAGTTATCCCCATAGGCACTATACCGCTTCTCGACACAATGGTCCAATTGGTGCAACATCCCTCGTTCTGAAAGCTCTGTGGCACAATGTCCTCACCGATACAGTTGTCTGGTTTCGAATCATAACTGCATGCTTTGATTGACAAAGCGACCAACTTGATACTTGTGCACGGATGCACGCTCGCTCGTTCGCCCGAAGTGCCTCATTGTTCTAACCAAGATGCTCTACTCAAGCTCCAACTGCCCAAACGTAAATCCAACTCAAGCCACAAATCCTATCCAACCAAATGACGTACACTCTTTGCACGCCGCAATACGGTAATTTTTATGTTCCAGTCCAAGTGTTCAAGCCATTACGTGTGTTCCATATTATTAGGCATGAAAGAGTAGAGGAGAAAAGACAGAGCCCACTCACCAAGCTTATTCCGCTAGCACTTTGCCTTGCCGATACGGCCGATCTCTTGAACCCGTGGTTCGATACAAAGCACGATCTACTAAATTGGTATGACCGTGCGAGCATGTCGTTCTCTCCAAATCATCTGACCGATCGGACTAAGGAAGACGGCATTATCGCTCCAATCCTGCTCTTTCAGTACTGCTCTGAACGAACACATGATTCCATCGAACTCCACTTACGATATGCACATGAAACCAACTCAAATCAATACTTGCTCCCAAATCTCACAATCGAAATATAACCAACCATTGCCTCATTCAATCCGACTCAGCATAATGTATCGTGCAGTTGCAGGACATTACATAATATACCACTTAGAATCAGGTTTGTCCTCGGACCAAACCAATATTTATTCCTTACTCGTATGCCACTTGACCAATTCATAACTCTGCTCCAAGCAACTCATATTTTCCTGATCCAGACTCAACATCTAGCTTCGTGCTGAACGCTCTCACAAATTCCATATTCCCACATCCTCCTTGCAGCTCAATTTGAATTCAACATATCGTTTAGTTTGGATCATTCACATATTTAAGGCGTCCCTGAAATACATACAATTCAGCCGAGCTTAGCGATAGCAAATTTTGACAAGTTACAAGGGCATCTTTATGTCTGAGGCATTCATTCGCTTCACTCCCAATTGAAGCAATCCTGACGTTCATCCCAACACATTCACACAAGCGCTATTCTCAAATACGATGATTCCCACTAACGATCTTCTCACCTGACTCAAATCAGTTCGTGTTCCAACTCGATCCATCCAATTATTTCTGAATCCACAATAGCACCGTCCAAGCTCAACCAACCAAACTCTAGCATGACTCCAATCACATAATATTCTGCAAGCACCGTCTCCAAATATTATCTCATGTTTCGAACAATCATCACAACTGATACTACCCCAGCTAGACGACTTATCCAAATATCAAACTATGCTCTTAGATCAGCTCACCCCAACACCTCTTCCTCAATCTTAATACCTCTCTGGGTGAACATCTATATTGAGGTTCATGTGATCCACGAAGATTTGGCCGACACGTCATAGGGATAGTGTCGCCATGATTTCAACGTGGACACACTCGCCACAATTCCTAGGTCGCACATAAAATAGTTTTTCGTGCTGCTTCCACAGACTCGAAGCACAGGATATCACATCCGCCTTCTGTACGAGCACGTATTCCAGACTAAGTTTTAATGCATCTTGTAGATCTGAGGCACATATGTCCCTTCCAGTATTACAAGAATTTGATCTAAATGAGCCGCTGTTTTAACTTCACAATCTAGTTTCACAGTCGTCAATTTATATGAATGTTATTCCCTTCCTGGGCACAAAGAGTCAGAGGCGATGCCATCTTCAAAAACTGTAACTCCGAATCTCATCAGTTGACTTAGGCCATTTTCACCATCGCTTCGATCTTCCGGCTACATCTTCAGCTGAAGGCTATCCCAAGGAACTCTCAAATCCAACACTCAGTCACTTAGGCATATCTCTAATATACACCAGTCACATCTACCCTCGATGTATTTCCAAATACGCCGCCGTAAGGGTCGTTCTATGGGTCTACAATATTCATCTCTGATTTGGCGGTCAGGTCGCTAGGGTCAACTGTCCCAAAACTATACTCGATAATTATAAGTCACCATGATGGACAATTACTACGAACCATGCTATATCTCCTCTGCAAATCTGAGCCATAATCCCAACTATCCAATCCAAACGAACTTCTGAATCGGAGCACTTCATGCACTACCTCTGACGAATCTGTCAACCAAATGTTGTCTAACCACCTAGAGTCTCACTATCTGTCCAAGCCACAAATCGAGAACTGCGTTCGCTGAAACCGTCTTCCATCACTCCGCTGTTTTGTCCTGAATCCATCAAAATTTTCGAACTGTCATGTTCGACTTCTCGCACTACCACTTGCAATAATTTTTGAAACCATAGACTTACTCCAATTCTTATCTGTATGTCATGTTTCACAGTGCACGCCCAACTTGCTCGAGCAGTACGGTGATTTGCTTCAACGTTACTCTCTCGTTTAGCTATCTTCAAAAGTCCATCCACCACAATCCATGTTTTCGTTCCATTCCTTAGCCTGTCTCAATTTACCCATGTTTCGATTAGTCTACACACTCTCAATGACTTATGTACAAGTTACAACACAATCTCAAATCCATATTGCCTTTACTTGTTGTCTCAATCTGCCTCAGTACGGTAAGTGTTAACTTTCAATCTGACTTAACATCAACTAGACTTGCCTCATGCCCATTCACGTCTTTCGAAGAATTCGTCCACCATTGTTGCACCATTTTGCCAAATTTTATTTCCGCTAAACTTTTGAGTCAAACTTCTCGAGTGCCAATATCCAAAATTCTTTCAGTTTGTGCGACTACATCGTATTGCTCCTCCAAACCAAATCAGGTTTTATTGCTCAACCAACAGCTCCAATGTGTTACCAAAATTTGTAGTCCGTGCTCGCTACCCTTCAATACACCCATCGCTCGCTCAAGCGTATCCTAACTGTTTGTTCCTCATGCTCAACTCTCTCTTTACATCAATGAATGCTCCACCGAACTTTTAAATCGTGCAAGTAAACTCTGATATTTAGCTTTCCATCTGATCGATCTCAACTTGTTTTCAATACTTGGTCCGCATCAATCCTTTAAATTTCAAACACTCTTTCCATTGCTTGTTCCCTTCTCGTCCATTGCTCAAGTCTAACGATACTTCCATTTACACAAGTCCGTCTCTTGATCACTCAAGTCCAACGTATCGAAGAATATCTGAGTCAAATTCTATTGCACCATATACCACTTAGAAATAGAGTCGCTCTCACGCTTACTCTGTGTCGACTAACGTCTATTCCAAACCAACTATTTCGTGATTATCCTGTCGACTGTAACTTAACTTTTGCTTCCTCCATGTTTTATTACATAACTCAGCCGATGTGCACCAACCAACTTATATTTCTGTTTTCCGTGTCCATTGCGGCAATTCTATTGAGATCTATCCAAAATATTCCAATGCCTCAATTACTAAGGGGTATACCATATACCACTCCAAACCAAGTCACTTCTCGCATCACACTTCTTTGCACTAATCCAAGAACAGTTTGTACCATCTATTATGCGTGATCCTGCCATTCCCAACTCAAGTTTGACACAAAACTCAGCCAACGCATGAACAATCTAACTCTTCTGTCAATCTCGCTTGATGCAACTTGTGCCATGTTCCATTCTCAATACTTCTAACTATTTCTCAAACTGTCTGATACGTACACTACACGAGCAACCGTGCAACGATCTCTTCCAAGTAATTCAAGCCAATACCCAACTTTTCTACACATTTGTCGTACAAGCAACTCGTGCAACGCTATCCTGATATACCCAGCAAAAATAAAACTCTATCCAACATATTCGCTACACGAGCAACTGGTGCAACGATCCATTCTCATCTGATGCTTCTACTCAGAACATGCCACATAACCAATCTCGTCTGCCAACCAACTGCTCCAATGATGCAACCAAAAATCTTCCTGAACGATAAGCCAAACAAACGCAATGACCTCTCAAATTGCTGCACAAATACAACAACGCCAAACGACTTATTGCACGAATACAACAACGACAAACAATACTACATGATCTATCGAAACCCAACGAAAGCCAACTCAACGAAGAATAACATGCACCTACAACCAACAAATATATAGACTTATTGCATGAAACATCCCATATGGCATCGAGCAGAGCCAAAAGCCAAACGACACGCGAAAGCTATTTAGAGTTTGTGATGAACCAAACAACAAAGTCCGAGGAAATGAATCGGGCGCTCTGATACCAATTTTTCATGCCCTAATCTCCCACAAGTTCGATCATCCTCATTGAACGTTAATCACCACATTGTAGCGCTCCCGCAGGACAATCGTTCTCATCGGGACGTGATGTCGTACGAGCCTGGAGTTACGCTCGCACAAGGCGATGACATCAAACATCATAGTTATCATCAAAATGACCAAGTTACAGCAAAAGCGAAGCTCTCGATAGGGTCCAAATAAAAATGCCACAAAGGCGATGCAACACTCTTACTCTTTCTCCTGCCACAAAGGTACTTACCGTTCTATACATCATGTCCCATATATCCAAGCAACGCCACTACACCTGCGTACCTAAAATAATGCCCACAAATGTGGGTCAGTACACAGCTATACTGGTGAGCGGGGTAACCCACTTGTCTAAACCGACACTAAATAGATAGTGAATGCAAACAGTTATATGGTGATCTTTCTACTTTAATTCTAGATTCATTTTATGGCAACGGTATGACATGTTAAGGAAAATTGTAAAGCAGGTTAAGCACGCAAGCATTCAATTCAAGCAAATATATAAGAAGATATATCCAACTCAAAGGAAACTAGTATGCAAACCGGTCTACTCAAACCCAAGCAACACGTGAACCTATCGAACCACAATCCAAGCCTCAATATCCATCCTCAAACTATGCCACAATCCAAGCCTTACTAATCCAATCATTGATATGCACGCTCTTGCCCGAGGCAAGGTGGTCGCCGCCTACACGAAAATCACAAACCAAATCAAAGCAAAGCAAACAAACTCTTATCTATAAGAAGTCACTGGCCAAGCCATAAAGGACTAATCAACTGCAGTTCTACCCGATCCAGCAATAAGTAGCTAGCCCGTCTGGTAGTATCGAACCGCTCAAGACACGTTACCATTTGTCTCCTCCATGGCCGAACGGTCCCGGTGCCCCGGAGCATATCTCGTTCGAGGAAACCAAACCCTGTGCACAACAGGTTATCCGAGACCAATGCAAACACCAAGTAGGTATGATGAAAGAATGGAGTCTTCTCGTCCCACCAAACGATACTCGCCATAATCCATCCAATTATCCATAACCATTCTCCAACAATAGCCCAAGGCACCATCTCAAGTTATCCCCATAGGCACTATGCCGCTTCTCGACACAATGGTCCAATTGGTGCAATATCCCTCATTCTGAAAGCTCTGTGGCACAATGTCCTCATCGATACAGTTGTCCGTTTTCGAACCATAACTGCATGCTTTGATTGACAAAGCTACCAACTTGATACTCGTGCACGGATGCACGCTCGTTCACCAGTCTGAAGTGTCTCGATGTTCCAACCAAGATGCTCCACTCAAGCTCCAACTGTCCAAACGTAAATCCAACTCAAGCCACAAATCCTATCCAACCAAACAATGTACACTCTATGCACGCCACAGTGTGGTAATTTTTATGTTCCAATCCAAGTGTTCAGGCCATTACATGTGTTATATATTATTAGGCATGAAGGAGTAGAGGAGAAAGGACAGAGCCCACTCACCAAGTCTTATTTCGCTAGCACTTTGCCTTGCCGATATCGCTATCCCTTGATTCCGTGGTTTGATACAAAGCACAACCTACTAAATTGGTATAATCGTGCAAGCAGGTCGTACTCTCCAAATCATCCGACCGATCGGACTAAAAAAGATGGCATTATCGCTCCAATCCTGCTATCTCAGTACTGCTCTGAAGGAACACCTGATTCCATCAAAATCCGCTTGCAATCTGCACATGAAACCAACTCAAATCAATACTTGCTCCCAAATCTCATAATCAAAATATAACCAACCATTGCCTCATTAAATCTGACTCAGCGTAATACACAGTGCGGTTGCAGGGCATTACACATAGCGATTTGGTCGCATAGCGCCAGATCGTATACGCCATAAAGCATGAGCCCGAGCTAGCAATCGTGCATGCAACTCGTGCATAAAAGGAGCGCACGAGCGCCATGCGATGATGCTGACGTGCTAAGTGCAAAATGCGCCAATAAAGTGTCACTTTGTGCCCTTAAACTTGAGTCCGAGTCCAAGTCTAGCTCCTAAGGAAAATTTCCCAAAGGTGGTGACAAAATAAAGATTGTTATAATAGAGTTCACACTTAATCTCTCTAGAAAAGTCAACCCACATAGGCCACCACCCCATGTGCATATACCAATACTAAGCATAGTTATATATTGAGATATACATATTGGTGGTTTTTCAATGTGGGACTAAAACTCCCAAAGCTAAGTGAAAAATACCAGCAATCCCCCACATATATCAAAATATATGGTCGATCATTCCTCACAGTGACTGCCATAATGCATTAGGATAGATGTCGCCGACGACTTGAATCTTCTCGCATGGGTCAAACAACAGTACGACACAAGAATAGACTAGCCTTGAATTATGCACCAAAGCTGCTATTCTTCCTACTCACACAATAACCTTATTTGTACCATCCGGTCGCACATTAAAGGCCATATGCTCATTTGGTCTCAGTGTATGTATCTTGGGCATCTACAAGCTTTTTTTCAAGAGACGACCTACATCTCTATCTATACACTTAGGTGAGTTCTTCCACTATAGAGAGTTTATTATTCGACATGAAGCCTTATATTTTTGTGCAGTACTACACAGCAATTACATGACCGTCCAAGGCCGAGGATCCCACTCTTGTGGTGTCATACCACTGTAGTATGAGGACACATGCCTCTTAATAGTGTTGTTACTACACACAGCATGGAGCATTGCGTTCTGGTGCAGTACTACGCCGCTGTAATGTCTCAAAGTCGAGGTTCACTCCCTCATGTGGTATTACCCACTGTAGCATGAGGTCACATGTCTCTTTGTAGTGTTGTACTACCACTATCTATCTCCTTTCAGCATTAGCTTACCTGCCTATGTGCGGTGCTACAGCTGTTGTGACATATCCCGAAGCTGAGGTTCACTGCCTAGTATAGTATCACGCCACTGTAACATAGGATATAAGTCCCTTGTAGTACTGAAACTACTCGTGCTTCCTACAATGCACGCCGAACATTCACTCTGCTCGAGAACTCATTAAGGTATCAAAGTCATCCTCCCACATAAAATATTCTGATCAAGAACAAATAGTAGACCACGGTGCTTCCGGGTATGTATCCCACAATGTCCCTAAGGACTACCCAATGTACCTGATTTTCTCCTGGTCAATGGTCCTCTCTTGAACCAATAGCTAGATGCCTGGTAATTTTCTCTTTGAACCAATAGCATAAAACTAAATGGTAGGATTGTAGAGACGCAATATCAGAGGTCCTCCAAGCCCATATCTGTTGTGTCCTTGACTATGTGACATGGCTCGCAGCCGAGGCTTTACCCTGTCGAGGTACCTCATAGTAGTGTCACCCCACAGTAACATGGAGTACTACGCTCCTTCATAGTGCTTGATGTTGACTATATGCGATGCTACTGTCGTTGTGACATGGCCCAAAGCCGAGGCTTTACCCTGTCGAGGTACCTCATGGTGGTGTCATCCCACGGTAGCATGGAGTACTATGCTCCTTTATAGCTCTTACGATCAGCTGACTTTTGAGGCCTATTATGAACGAATCCTCCAGATTTACCTGACTCCGATCTTTTAGCTACGGTAATGATCCATGCTAGCTACGCTCATTTAGTATTCTGTACTGGCCCTTGAGGCCTATCATGAATGGATCCGCTAGAATCATCTGGCTCCGAACATTAACCACTATAATGATCCACGCTGACTGCGCTCATTCAGTATTCTGTGTTTTATCCATACAGTTCGCTTTAAACCCTTGAAGAGATGAATAGATGTCACTGTTGTAGCTTTTTGGTTTTCACAGTATGTCAGTATCACCCAAATCTGTGTACTAACCATAGGAAGATCATCTGAGAGCTTCCATAGCCATTCTGATTTATATGCTGCAGCTGATAGTAGAAAGAACTCTGAGAGTAAAGAATGCTTCTTCGACTTCCACGATATAACAGTACTGCCCCTAGAGAAGTCACGTCCTCCTGTGGATCTTTCACTCATCTTTCCTTAGCACCAACTAGCATCACTGAAGCCTTTCATCATATCTGGATAACTATTCTAGTGCAGGATATACCACTGAGTCCACTTGAGAATTCTAATGACTCTTTTTACAGCTTTTAGTGTTCAACAACACACATACTGCTCGTGAACAGACTCAACATCCCTACAGCGAGAGTTGTATCAGGTCTGGTGGTACTCGCAGCTTGAATCATGCACATGATGAAGCTCGAGTACACCAACTGTCTGTTGCTTTTCCTTATATTAGGCTTCTTCATCTTTATGTCACACCTGAGTAGTATCGACCATAATACCCAAAGCGTGTGACCAAACTTCTTATGCAGAGAGCTTGTGACTGAGCAAGCCCACCTGGCATCTGGATTATCTTATATCCTTGGGATGATATTTGCAATCCCCTGTCATGAGTCTGGATAAAAGGACATATTTGTTCTAGTGACACTTCTATATCCGTAGCTGGGATTAGCAAGTCATCCACATAGATACAAAATATGACTCATTTATTTCAGGCATGACTTGTCAAACTCCTGCTGCCATAGCTTGGGATTTACTTTTGGCAGTATTGAGATATCACCAACCGGCAGACTGTTTTCAATCATGAATGACAATAATTCTGACTGTTATCCGTGAATCTCTTATGTTTGTCTTCCTCCAAAACTTGTTGTCTTTCCTTCATCTGATAAACAATCAACTTATGAATAGCAGCTACAGCAATTATCATCCTGATATATGATACCTGCAACGAGGTGCTAAAAAACTCAATCCTATGTATCTGAGAAAATCCCTAAGATACAGCCTAATCTTGAACTCAATTGTTCTGTCTGCTTCCATTTTCTTCTACTGAAGATATATAAGCATCTAATAGGTTTAGCTCCTGCAGGCAGATTGATCAACATCCTAGTGTTGTTATGGGGTCAATCTTTTCGTGGACTGCCTCCTCTTTGCAGACTAAGTCTCTTGTTTTTATCGTCTCATCATTGGTAAGTGACACGACCTCCATATGATAGGTGATAAGACAACTTTTGGTCCTTCGACCTCCTGATTCTTCTTGCTGACTGCTCTTCGAGTTCTGGTTCAAGTGATGTCTCGTTTAAGACAACTCCTTCCTGGACTACATCTTCTACAGAAGTGCCAGCTTTCCTTCGAAAATAACTCATACGCCTAAAAACTCCATATTAGAATATATTCATATGGATCTGACTTTGAACCAGAGTTATATCAGAAGTGACGAACGGTAATTAGGACATGACCGTAAGTGCAACATTCTCCCACAGACAATCTGGAAGGCCCTTTGTAGAACAATATAGAAATTATCATTACTGTCAACTGCTCGTCCTTCCTATCTGCACCTTTAATGGACTGGGAGAGTACGAAGATGTAGTTTCAGAGTCTCATTTATTCTCTATACTTTTAACCCACAAAATACATATTTTAATATGTATATATTCTGAAATTATGATTATAATTCTGAAATAATTAACTATAAAATTCTGAAATTAAAACAACTATAGTGCAATAACTCATTACTGATTCAACACAAACATATGCAAGTATTAAGTTATGTAAGTTCGTGCATGATTAACCACAAGGGAAGGGTGATTCATGGAGTGTACAAGGATGGTTTCATGGCTCATCTTTAATCCAAATAACATGAAAGAATGAGAGGATGGAAAAAGTTACCAAGAACTTGATGTTGGTGATGGTTGGTTGAACTCCAACGATATTTTTGACTTCAAGGAAGGGTTGCACCACCACTAGGCCGGTCTTGCTCCAAGGAGGTGGAGGAGGAGAGAACCGTGAGGGATAGAGGAAGAGAAGAGGGAGAGGAGAGAGGAGAGAGGAGGTTCGGTTTGGAGAGGAGGGTGTGGCTGAATGTTTGGGGGTTACACTTCCTATGAGTTAACTACATGAAGTAATTGATGGGAGGTGAAAGGTTGGGGGTTTCATGTTTAACCAAAGGTCAATAGGAAGTTGCATTGAGACCCACCCAAGAGTGTGGGCCCGGGTTAGTTCCCCCCCCTCCATAAATGTACACATGGTTCAATACAAGTTAACATACTCCAAAGGTTCATGCTATTTTGGATAAAAGCTAAATTTAAGTTTAAATGAGGTAAAAATATGATTTAGTGTAGTAAAAAATTATGTTTGGTGTGTAGAAAGAAAAGGGATTGGTGTGTGGTGTTGTGTATGAGTTAGTCAAGTTAGTTTGAGGGTTCAAGTTGGGGATTCGGGCTCGGTTAGGTACAATTAATAAAAAAAGATCATTTTTGACTAATTAAAATGCAAGTTGTTCTATATTATTTTTGGAACCTACGGGAACTCAAATAAATGTGACACCAATTTCATGTGCATAGTTGGTCATGTTAGGCTAGGGGTTATAAAAGTCAGTGTCAAAATTTGGGTTCATGTTGCTCGTCTAAATTGACCGCAATAAAAAAGTGTCCAATGTCATATTTTGAGTCAAAAAGCGTCGCGATTGTTGTGCGACCAAAACGAAGTATAGGTTTATAAAAGTATGAGTGACATACGTGTCATGAGTCTAATTTGGCTCGGCTAAGCCTAATATGCAAAGTTGGTTGAAAAGAAAAATCTAGTGTTGTATTCCTGGCATTAAAACTACACTAAAGGGTTTCTAAATTCTATAAATTATTTTAATGATTTATAATTAAAACAAAATTACCAAAATATTCTTATCAAAATTTTAGGGGGTTTACAAAAGTCAAGTATTGTGTACCAAGCACACATCAGAGTATACGCAGTGAAGCTCTCAATAGGGTCCAAATAAAAATGCCACAAAGGAGAATGCCACAAAGGAGATGCAACATTCTTGCTCTTTCTCTTGCCACAAAGATACTTACTGTTCCATACCTGCATACCTGAAATAATGCCTACAAACGTGGGACAGTACACAGCTATACTGGTGAGCGGGGTAACCCACTCGTTTAAACCGACACTAAATAGATAGTGAATGCAAACAGGATAGTGAATGCAAACAGTTATATGGTAATCTTTCTACTTGAATCCTAAATTCATTTCATGGCAGAGGTATAACATGTTAAGAAAAATTGTAAAGCAGGTTAAGCACGCAAGCATTCAACTCAAGCAAATATATAAGCAGATATATCCAACTCAAAGGAAACTAGCATGCAAATCGGTTTACTCAAACCCAAGCAACACGTGAACCTATCGAACCATAATCCAAGCCTCAACATCCATCCTCAAACTATAACATAATCTAAGTCTTACTAATCCAATCATTGATATGCATACTCTTGCCCGAGGCAAGGTGGCTGCCGCCTACACGAAAAGCACTAACCAAAGCAAAGCAAACCAAACCAACTCTTATCTATATGAAGTCACCGGCCAATCCATAAAAGACTAATCAACTATAGTTCTATCCGATCCAGCGTTGAGTAGCTAGCCCGTCTAGTCGTATCGTACTACCGGCACCGTGCCCAAGGCACATTACCATTTGTCTCCTCCATGGCCGAATGGTCCCGGTGCCCCGGAGCATATCCCGTTCGAGGAAACCAAACCCTGTGCGCAACAGGTTGTCCGAGACCAATGCAAACACCAAGTAGGTATGACGAAAGAATGGAGTCTTCTTGCCCCACCAAACGATACTCGCCACAATCCATCCAATTATCCATAACCATTCTACAATAATAGCCCAAGGCACCATCTCAAGTTATCTCCATAGGCACTATGCCGCTTCTCGACACAATGGTCCAATTGGTGCAACATCCCTCGTTCTGAAAGCTCTGTGGCACAATGTCCTCACCGATACAGTTGTCTGGTTTCAAACCACAACTGCATGCTTTGATTGACAAAGCGACCAACTTGATACTCGTGCACGGATGTACGCTCGCTCGTTCACCCGAAGTGCCTCGATGTTCTAACCAAGATGCTTCACTCAAGCTCCAACTGCCCAAATGTAAATCCAACTCAAGCCACAAATCCTATCCAACCAAACGACGTACACTCTATGCACGCCGCAGTACGATGATTTTTATGTTCTAGTCCAAGTGTTCAAGCCATTACGTGTGTTCCATATTATTAGGCATGAAAGAATAGAGAAGAAAAGACAGAGCCCACTCACCAAGTCTTATTCCGCTAGCACTTTGCCTTGCCGATACGGCCGATCTCTTGAACCCGTGGTCCGATGCAAAGCACGATCTACTAAATTGGTATGACCGTGCGAGCAGGCCGTTCTCTCCAAATCATCTGACCGATCGGACTAAGAAAGACGACATTATTGCTCCAATCCTACTCTCTCAGTACTGCTCTGAACGAACACATGATTCCATCGAACTCTGCTTACGATATGCACATGAAACCAACTCAAATTAATACTTGCTCCCAAATCTCACAATCGAAATATAACCAACCATTGCCTCATTCAATCTGACTCAGCGTAATGTACCGTGCAGTTGCAGGACATTACATAATTTACCACTTAGAATCATGTTCGTCCTCGGACCAAACCAATATTCATTCCTTACTCGTATGCCAGTTGACCAATTCATAACTCTGCTCCAAGCAACTCACATTTTCCTGATCCAGACTCAACATCTAGCTTCGCGCTGAATGCTCGCACAAATTCAATATTCCCACATCCTCCTTGCAGCTCAATTTAAATTCAACATATCGTTTAGTTTGGATCATTCACATATTTAAGGCGTCCCTGAAATATATGCAATTCAGCCGAGCATAGCGATAGCAAATTTGGACAAGTTACAAGGGCATCTTTATGTCTGAGGCATTCATTCACTTCACTCCCGATTGAACCAATCCTGACGTTTATCCCAACACATTCACACAAGCGCTATTCTCAAATACAATGATTCCCACTAACGATCTTCTCACCTGACTCAAATCAGTTCGTGTTCCAACTCGATCCATCCAACTATTTCTGAATCCACACTAGCACCGTCCAAGCTCAACCAACCAAACTCTAGCATGACTCCAATCACACAATATTCTGCAAGCACCGTCTCCAAATATTATCTCATGTTTCGAACGATCATCACAACTGATACTATCCCAGCTAGGCGACTTATCCAAATATTAAACTATGCTCTTAGATCAGCTCACCCCAACACCTCTTCCTCAATCTCAATACCTCTCTGGGTGAACATCTATATTGAGGTTCATGTGATCCATGAAAATTTTGCCGACACATCATAGGGATAGTGCTGCCATGATTTCGACGTGGACACACTCGCCACAATTCCTAGGTCGCACATAAAATAGTTCTTCGTGCTGCTTCCACAGACTCGAAGCACAGGATATCACATCCGCCTTCTGTACGAGCATGTATTCCAGACTAAGTTTTGATGCATCTTGTAGATCTGAGGCACATATGTCCCTTCCAGTATTGCAAGAATTTGATCTAAATGAGCCGCTGTTTTAACTTCACAATCTAGTTTCACAGTCGTTAATTCATATGAATGTTATTCCCTTCCTGGGCACAAAGAGTCAGAGGCGATGCCATCTTTAAAAACTGTGACTCCGAATCTCATCAGTTGACTTAGGCCATTTTTACAATCGCTTCGATCTTCCGGCTACATCTTCAACTGAAGGCTATCCCAAGGAACTCTCAAATCCAACACTCAATCACTTAGGCATATCTCCAATATACACCAGTCACATCTACCCTCGACGTATTTCCAAATGTGCCACCGCAAGGGTCGTTCTATGGGTCTACAATATTTATCTCTGATTTGGCGGTCAGGTCGCTAGGGTCAACTGTCCCGAAACTATACTCGATAATTATAAGTCACCATGATGGACAATTACTACGAACAATGCTATATCTCCTCTGCAAATCTGAGCCATAATCCCAACTATCCAATCCAAATGAACTTCTGAATCCGAATACTTCATGCACTACCTCTGACGAATCTGTCAACCAAATGCTGTCTAACCACCTAGAGTCTCATTATCTGTCCAAGCCACAAATCGAGAACTGCGTTCGCTGAAACCGTCTTCCATCACTCCGCTGTTTTGTCCTGAATCCATCAAAATTTTTGAACTGTCATGTTCGACTTCTTGCACTACCACTTGCAATAATTTTCGAAACCATAGACTTACTCCAATTCTTATCTGTATGCCATGTTTCACAGTGCACTCCCAACATGCTCGAGCAGTACGGTGATTTACTTCAACGTTACTCTCTCGTTTAGCTATCTTCAAAAGTCTATCCACCACAATCCATGTTCTAGTTCCATTCCTTAGCCTGTCTTAATTTTCTCATTATTCGATTAGTCTACACACTCTCAATGACTTATGCACAAGTTCCAACACAATCTCAAATCCATATTGCCTTTACTTGTTGCCTCAATCTGCCTCAGTACGGCAAGTATTAACTTTCAATCTGACTTAACATCAATTAGACTTGCCTCATGCCCATTCACGTCTTCCGGAGAATTCGTCCACCATCGTTGCACCATTTCGCTAAATTTTATTTCCGCTAAACTTTTGAGTCAAACTTCTCGAGCGCCAATATCCAAAATTCTTTCAGTTTGTGCGACTACATCGTATTGCTCCTCCAAACCAAATCAGGTTTTATTGCTCAACCAACATCTCCAATGTGTTACCAAAATTCGTAGTCTGTGCTCGCTACCCTTCAATACACCCATCGCTCGCTCAAGCGTATCCTAACTGTTTATTCCTCATGCTCAACTCTCTCTTTACATCAATGAATGCTCCACCGAACTTCCAAATCGTGCAAGCGAACTCTGATATTCAGCTTTCCATCTGATCGATCTCAACTTGTTTTCAATACTTGGTCCGCATCAATCCTTTAAATTTCAAACACTCTTTCCATTGCTTGTTCCCTTCTCGTTCATTGCTCAAGTCCAACGATACTTCCATTTACACAAGTCAGTTTCTTGATAACTCAAGTCCAACGTATCGAAGAATATCTGAGTCAAATTCTATTGCACCATATACTACTTAGAAATAGAGACGCTCTCGCGCTTACTCTGTGTCGACGAACGTCTATTCCAAACCAACTATTTCATGACTATCCTGTCGACCGTAACTTAACTTTTGCTTCTTCCATGTTCCATTACATAACTCAGCCGATGTGCATCAACCAACTTATATTTCTGTTTTTCGTGTCCATTGCGACAATTCCATTGAGATCTATCCAAAATATTTTAATGCCTCAATTACTAAGGGGTATACCATATACCACTCCGAACCAAGTCACTTCTCGCATCACACTTCCTTGTACTAATACAAGAACAGTTCGCACAATCCATTATACGTGATCCTGCCATTCCCAACTCAAGTTTGACACGAAACTCAGCCAACGCATGAACAATCTAACTCTTCTGTCAATCTCGCTTGATGCAACTTGTGCCATGTTCCATTCTCAATACTTCCAACTATTTCTTAAAATGTCTGATATGTACACTATACGAGCAACCCGTGCAACGATCTCTTCCAAGTAATTCAAGCCAATACCCAACTTTTCCACATATTTGTCGTACAAGCAACTCGTGCAATGCTTTCCTGATATGCCCAGCAAAAATCAAACTATATCCAACATATTCGCTATACGAGCAACTGGTGCAACGACCCATTCTCATCCGATGCTTCTACTCAGAACATGCCACATAACCAATCTCGTCTGCCAACCAACTGCTCCACTGATGCAACCAAAAATCTTCCTGAACGATGAGCCAAACAAACGTAACGACCTCTCAACTTGCTACACAAATACAACAACGCCAAACGACTTATTGCACGAATGCAACAACGACAAACGATACTACATGATCTATCGAAATCCAACGAAAGCCAACTCAACGAAGAATAACATGCACCTACAACCAACAAATATATAGACTTATTGCATAAAACATCCCATATGGCACCGAGCAGAGCCAAGAGCCAAACGACACGCGGAAGCTATTTAGAGTTTGTGATGAACCAAACGACAAAGTCCGAGGAAATGAATCGGGCGCTCTGATACCAATTTTTCATGCCCCAATCTCCCACAAGTTCGATCATCCTCGTTGAACGTTAATCACCATGTTGTAGCGCTCCCGCACGACAATCGTTCTCATCGGGATGTGAGGTCGTACGAGCCTGGAGTTGCGCTCGCACAAGGCGATGACATCAAACATCATAGTTATCATCAAAATGACCAAGTTATAGCAAAAGTGAAGCTCTCGATAGGGTCCAAATAAAAATGCCACAAAGGAGATGCCACAAAGGCGATGCAACACTCTTACTCTTTCTCTTGCCACAAAGGTACTTACCGTTCCATACATCATGTCCCATATATCCAAGCAACGCCACTACACCTGCGTACCTGAAATAATGCCCACAAATGTGGGTCAGTACACAGCTATACTGGTGAGCGGGGTAACCCACTTGTCTAAACCGACACTAAATAGATAGTGAATGCAAACAGTTATATGGTGATCTTTTTACTTTAATTCTAGATTCATTTTATGGCAACGGTATGACATGTTAAGGAAAATTGTAAAGCAGATTAAGCACGCAAGCATTCAATTCAAGCAAATATACAAGAAGATATATCCAACTCAAAGAAAACTAGTATGCAAACCGGTCTACTCAAACCCAAGCAACACGTGAACCTATCGAACCACAATCCAAGCCTCAACATCCATCCTCAAACTATGCCATAATCCAAGCCTTACTAATCAAATCATTGATATGCACGCTCTTGCCTGAGGCAAGGTGGCCGCCGCCTACACGAAAATCATAAACCAAACCAAAGCAAAGCAAACAAACTCTTATCTATATGAAGTCACTGGCCAAGCCATAAAGGACTAATCAACTGCAGTTCTACCCGATCCAGCACTGAGTAGCTAGCCCGTCTGGTAGTATTGAACTACCGACACCATGCCCAAGATACGTTACCATTTGTCTTCTCCATGGTCGAACGGTCCCGGTGCCCCGGAGCATATCTCGTTCGAGGAAACCAAACCCTGTGCACAACAGGTTGTCCGAGACCAATACAAACACCAAGTAGGTATGACGAAAGAATGGAGTCTTCTTGTCCCACCAAATGATACTTGCCACAATCCATCCAATTATCCATAACCATTCTCCAACAATAGCCCAAGGCACCATCTCAAGTTATCCCCATAGGCACTATACTGCTTTTTGACACAATGGTCCAATTGGTGCAACATCCCTCGTTCTGAAAGCTCTGTGGCACAATGTCCTCACCGATACAGTTGTCCGGTTTTGAACCACAACTGCATGATTTGATTGACAAAGCGACCAACTTGATACTCGTGTACGGATGCACGCTCGTTCACTAGTCCGAAGTGTCTCGATGTTCCAACCAAGATGCTCCACTCAAGCTCCAACTGTCCAAACGTAAATCCAACTCAAGCCACAAATCCTATCCAACCAAACGATGTATACTCTATGCACACCACAGTATAATAATTTTTATGTTCCAGTCTAAGTGTTCAGGCCATTACGTGTGTTACATATTATTAGGCATGAAGGAGTAGAGGAGAAAGGACAGAGCCCACTCACCAAGTCTTATTCCGCTAGCACTTTGCCTTGCCGATACGGCCGATCCCTTGATTCCGTGTGTAACACCCCGTTCCGCTCAAGCGGACTGCCGTTTCAAATGTTAATAGTGCAGCTGTCTGACCCGCTTTGCCTCGATCAAGAAGCAAAAAATATCCAGACTTGTCCCTACAGGAATCCAGCTTAGGCTTTCAGAGGCTCGCTCGGCGTATCGCTCTACCGAGGCAAATCATCGCTAAGGTGGGTGGTTACGGTGAACTTGTCTTTGCTTAGCCAGCACACATAAAATCTGGAATATTCATGCTAGTCGCTAGGTGATTCACCCCCTGCATGCTAATAAATCCAACGCACCTAGCTAAGGGAATAATCCTAACTCGTATTGCTTATGCTAGAACATGGAAATTGAAACACTGCTTGTATACAGACCCTCGCATGCCAAGTCCCCTAACGATCTAACTCTCGGCTTACCTTCGGGCCCGAGAAAACGTGCTGATTATGTTCCTTAGAAACGCATGCTTGTCTGCTTGTAATGTTGCCATATTTTTATCCAAATCCCGGAAGACTACTACGTAGTCGTTCCGTGCCTGAATGAACCTGCAAGTATCCGGGACCGTTAGGTCACCCAAGGCAGCCCCAAACCAGGGGAATGCATCAAGGTAAGTCACTCACTGAACGTAGAATCATGGTTCAAGTATATCGTGTATTCGTGTTGCCTGAGATTGGTCAAATAAATCGTATTGCCTGAGATTGGTCAAATAAATCGTGTTGCCTGAGATTGGTTTGACCCTGACTTGCATGTCGCGGACAACTCGGAAATGAGGCATAGTTCCACGGACGGTCACCGGGGCACTGGGGCCGCTCCGATCCGGATGAAACTTCAAGTGTGGTCCATCGTGTGTAGGCGAGTGGTTTGCAGCATATCGTGTACTTGGTTGCATTCTACTTGGCCTAGGACCACATCATGTGTAGTCTATCGTGTGCTGGCAAGATGGTTTACAGCATATCGTGTACTTGGTTGTATTCCATCTTGGCCTTGGACTACATATGCAATCCATCGTGTACGGGTGAGATGGTTCATAGCGCATCGTGTGCTCTCGTTGCGTTCCACTCTCGTCTGGGATTAGTCCTTATGGCTTTGCCAGTGACTCATGTTCATATAGATAAGTCATCCTCGCTTAGCGGCTATCCGCGTGCGAGTTATTGCATCGCATCAAAGAACAACTGAGCACACCAACTATTGTCCCGTTCAATGACTCTCGTGTTTGCATGTTGCATATGCTATGCTCCTGAATGCTTATACTTGTCCGTGCTTAAATTAACAATGTTTGCCTTGGACAGGGAAGGCCAAAGGGTAAGTCTCGCCGTGTTTCCTCTCATATCGCACGGCGTACTGCCACACGAACTAGGCTATTCAATATTTACATGAAACTAATCCTAAGGCAACTAGAAAGACAACTTAATAGTTGGTGCACGGAACTTATATTACGTGTTTGGATTTATCGAGCGGGCGAGTAGCTTCTCCACCAGTGCATTCAATGTACTGATAATCCACCAGTTTGTATGCAGGGTGCGGGAGAACCTCATTCGGTGCGGATGCCTCCAACGTGCGTGCTAAGGCCAGGAGTTCCCTCTGAAGCCTTACAACGGTGCGTCCGGGACTGAAGCACATATACAAGACATAATGTTGGAGCATCGCCTGAACATCGCCTGTACAATCATTCCACAATTTTAGCCACTTGGCACGCTTTATGTTTCAGAGAGAGAGGCTTGAGCGACTTATAATCTCGGCTATACGCCGTCTGTAACACTTGTTCATATCAATAAAAGAGCTTGCTTTACTTTAACTTGTGTTTCAATGCTTCCGCTATATTGTTGACTCAGTGAACCTGTTACCGAATCGCTATGCGTTTATGACTCCGCTGCACTCGGACAATCTGTGCGACTCTGTGGCTTAGAACTCTTGCCGCCAGCTAATGAACCATGGCCTTACACGGGCGTGGATCACGCTCGTGCGGCATCATGCCCGGATGGGTTAAGCGATCGTTCCGCGGGAGCGCTGGCGAGGGTGATTCCCGCCTAGCGGGAACGGCCGATTTGCCTGCGGGAGATCGGGGCGTGACACCATGGTCCGATACAAAGCAAAATATACTAAATTGGTATAATCGTGCAAGCAGGTCGTGCTCTCCAAATCATCCGACCGATCGGACTAAGAAAGACGGCATTATCGCTCCAATCCTGCTATCTCAGTACTGCTCTGAAGGAACACCTGATTCCATCGAACTCCGCTTGCGATCTGCACATGAAACCAACTCAAATCAATACTTGCTCCCAAATCCCACAATCAAAATATAACCAACCATTGCCTCATTAAATCCGACTCAGCGTAATACACAGTACGATTGCAGGGCATTACACATAGCGCTTTGGCCGCATAACGCCAGATCGCATGCGCCATGAAGCATGCGCCCGAGCTAGCAATCGTGCATGCAACTTGCACATAAAAGGAGCGCACGAGCGCCATGCGACGATGCTGACGTGCTAAGTGCAAAATGAGCCAACAAAGTATCACTTTGCGCCCTTAAACTTGTGTCCGAGTCCGAGTCTAGCTCGTAAGGAAAACTTCCCAAATGTGGTGACAAAATAAAGATTGTTATAATAGAGTTCACACTTAATCTCTCTAGGAAAGTTAATCCACATAGGCCACCACCCTATGTGCATATACCAATACTAAGCATAGCTATATATTGAGATATACACATTGGTGGTTTTTCAATGTGGGACTAAAACTCCCAAAGCTAAGTAAAAAATACCAGCAATCTCCCACATATATCACAATATATGGTCGAGCATTCCTCACAGTCACTGCCATAATGCATTAGGATAGATGTCGCCGACGACTTGAATCTTCTCGCATAGGTCAAACAACAGTACGATACAAGAATAGACTAGCCTTAAATTATGCACCAAAGCTGCTATTCTTCCTACTCACACAATGACCTCAGTTATACCATCCGGTCGCACGTTAAAGGACATGTGCTCATTTAGTCTTAGTGTATGTATCTTGGGCATCTACAAGCTTTTTCTCAAGAGACGACCTACATCTCTATCCATACACTTAGGTGAGTTCTTCCACTATAGAGAGTTTATTATTCGGCATGAAGCCTTACATTTTTGTGCGGTACTATACAGCAATTACATGACCGTCCAAAGCCGAGGATCCCCCTCTTGTGGTGTCATACCACTGTAGCATGAGGACACAGGCCTCTTAATAGTGTTGTTACTACACACAGCATGGAGCATTGCGTTCTTGTGCGGTACTACGCCGCTGTGATGTCTCGAAGTCGAGGTTCACTCCCTCATGTGGTATCACCCACTGTAGCATGAGGTCACATGCCTCTTTGTAGTGTTGTACTACCACTATCTATCTCCTTTCAACATTAGGCTACCTGCCTATGTGCGGTGCTATAGCTGTTGGGACATGTCCTGAAGCTGAGGTTCACTACCTAGTGTAGTATCACGCCACTGTAGCATAGGATACAAGTCCCTTGTAGTACTGAAACTACTCGTGCTTCCTACAATGCACGCCGAACATTCACTCTGCCCGAGAACTCATTAAGGTATCAAAGTTATCCTCCCACATAAAATATTCTGATCAAGAACAAATAGTAAACCACAGTACTTCCGGGTATGTATCCCACAATGTCCCTGAGGACTACCCAATGTACCTGATATTCTCCTGGTCAATGGTCCTTTCTTGAACCAATAGCTAGATGCCTGGTAATTTTCTCTTTGAACCAATAGCATAAAACTAAATGGTAGGATTGTAGAGACGCAATATCAGAGGTCCTCCAAGCCCATATATGTTGTGTCCTTGACTATGTGCGTTGTTACTATCGCTGTGACATGGCTCGCAGCCGAGGCTTTACCCTGTCGAGGTACCTCATAGTAGTGTCACCCCACAGTAACATGGAGTACTACGCTCCTTCATAGTGCTTGATGTTGACTATATGCGATGCTACTGTCGTTGTGACATGGCCCAAAGCCGAGGCTTTACCCTGTCGAGGTACCTCATGGTGGTGTCACCCCACGGTAGCATGGAGTACTATGCTCCTTTATAGCTCTTACGATCAGCTGACTTTTGAGGCCTATTATGAACGAATCCTCCAGATTTACCTGACTCCGATCTTTTAGCTACGGTAATGATCCATGCTAGCTGCGCTCATTTAGTATTCTGTACTGGCCTTTGAGGCCTATCATGAATGGATCCGCTAGAATCATCTGGCTCCGAACATTAACCACTATAATGATCCACGCTGGCTGCGCTCATTCAGTATTCTGTGTTTTATCCATACAGTTCGCTTTAAACCCTTGAAGAGATGAATAGATGTCACTGTTGTAGCTTTTTGGTTTTCACAGTATGTCAGTATCACCCAAATCTGTGTACTAACCATAGGAAGATCATCTGAGAGCTTCCATAGCCATTCTGATTTATATGCTGCAGCTGATAGTAGAAAGAACTCTGAGAGTAAAGAATGCTTCTTCGACTTCCACGATATAACAGTACTGCCCCTAGAGAAGTCACGTCCTCCTGTGGATCTTTCACTCATCTTTCCTTAGCACCAACTAGCATCACTGAAGCCTTTCATCATATCTGGATAACTATTCTAGTGCAGGATATACCACTGAGTCCACTTGAGAATTATAATAACTCTTTTCACAGCTTTTAGTGTTCAACAACACACATACTGCTCGTGAACAGACTCAACATCCCTACAGCGAGAGTTGTATCAGGTCTGGTGGTACTCGCAGCTTGAATCATGCACATGATAAAGCTCGAGTACACCAACTGTCTGTTGCTTTTCCTTAGATTAGGCTTCTTCATCTTTATGTCACACCTGAGTAGTATCGACCATAATACCCAAAGCGTGTGACCAAACTTCTTATGCAGAGAGCTTGTGACTGAGCAAGCCCACCTGGCATCCGGATTATCTTATATCCTTGGGATGACATTCGCAATCCCCTGTCATGAGTCTGGACAAAAGGACATATTTGTTCTAGTGACACTTCTATATCCGTAGCTGGGATTAGCAAGTCATCCACATAGATACAAAAGATGACTCATTTATTTCAGGCATGACTTGTCAAACTCCTACTGCCACAGCTTGGGATTTACTTCAGGCAGTATTGAGATATCAGCAACCGGCAGACTGTTTTCAATCATGAATGACAATAATTCTGACTGTTGTCCGTGAATCTCTTATGTTTGTCTTCCTCCAAAACTTGTTGTCTTTCCTTCATATGATAAACAATCAACTTATGAATAGCAGCTACGGCAATTATCATCCTGATATATGATACCTGCAACGATGTGCTAAAAAACTTAATCCTATGTATCTGAGAAAATCCCTAAGATACAGCCTAATCTTGAACTCAATTGTTCTATCTGCTTCCATTTTCTTCTACTGAAGATATATAAGCATCTAATAGGTTTAGCTCCTTCAGGCAGATTGATCAACATCCAAGTGTTGTTATGGGGTCAATCTTTTCGTGGACTGCCTCCTCTTTGCAGACTAAGTCTCTTGTTTTTATCGTCTCATCATTGGTAAGTGACACGACCTCCATATGATAGGTGATAAGACTACTTTTGGTCCTTCGACCTCCTGACTCTTCTTGCTGACTGCTCTTCGAGTTCTGGTTCAAGTGATGCCTCATTTAAGACAACTCCTTCCTGGACTACATCTTCTACAGAAGTGCCAGCTTTCCTTCAAAAATAACTCATACGCCTAAAAACCCCACATTCGAATAATATTAATATGGATCTGACTTTAAACCAGAGTTATATCAGAAGTGATGAACGGTACTTAGGACATGACCGTAAGTGCAACATTCTCCCACAGACAATCTGGAAGGACCTTTGTACAACAATATAGAAATTATCATTACTGTCAACTGCTCGTCCTTCCTATCTGCACCTTTAATGGACTGGGAGAGTACGAAGATGTAGTTTCATAGTCAATTTCATGTTCTAAACTGAACGATGTGAATCCAAATAACGATACATGTTCCGTAGTTAATTCTATGTTTTAAGCTGAACGATACGAATCCAAAGAACGATGCATGTTCCATAGTCAATTTCATGTTCTAAGCTGAACGATGTGAATCCAAAGAACGATGCATGTCGTCTTGATTATTTCTGAGTCTATTGAGTTGTAGACCGGTATGACGCTCAGCTCCAAACTTGAACTTCCTGAGGTTCTCGAATGCTTCATCCTTCGATTATGAGAAGATACACAAACGCGTTTTTCGAGAAATCGTCGAATAACGAAGTGATAAACTTCATTCTGGCCCTTTTGTGGAGAATAGAAGTCACAGATATCTGAGCATACCAGCTCCAGAGGATCTGTACTTGTAGTCACCCGTCTAAATAGCTTTCTGACTACTTGTGTCTGAACATAGTCATCACCTCTCTCCACCTCCTTACCCCCCCCCCCCTCTCCCACATCTTGAAGATATCCCTAAACTAGACATCTTTGTTGGAAAAGACATATCTCGGTCATATATGTCACAACTCAATAAGAGCAATCTTTTTCTCAAGCCGGAAGTCCAGAATCATAATCCTGATCCCTAGATCTTCTGTTTGACACTTGTTCGCCATAGAGATCTTCTTCTAAGATAGTACTCTTCCTTAGTGAACTGCTCTTTTTCAGAGCATGCGTGGCCAGATGCACCAGTGTCTACCTACCAGTCAGCAACCACGCTTGATGACTCAACCTGCACAATAATAACAACCAAGTTAAGTAATCAAAGAAACCAAGTTTAGCTATACCTTGCTATATTGGTTTGAATTAGTTCTGCTTTCAAGCTCCAATTATAGCCATGCACCAAGTCTTGTCTAGTGCAGTGACCTTTATGCACCTAGGCCACCATGCGCCAATCTTGCCATGCGCAGAGACGACTATACGCATATGTCATGACCCGCACCCAAAAAATCGGGCATGAGTCGTGGGTACGTCCAGCCTACGCCGCAGCATCGGCGGTAGAACGCTGTCTAGGTCAACTATCTAGGTAATAATCTCACACAAAAATCGGCCATGACCTCCCCAAAAGGAGGGCAACCACACAAACAATATAAATCTGTCAAGATCTCAACTCCAAACGGAGGAGCAAATATCACAAAGATAATCACAATATACTCAATCACGAATCTAAGCACGATAAGATAACACAGAGATCTAACAACTATAAAGTCTAACCCACAACAACTACTACAACAACCACAACATCAAATAATAATAATACAACATCCAAAAATAATATACAAACAAGGTCTCAATCCAAAACCGGAGACAAATCCGGTGCTAAAAGCTAATAAAACAACAACAAGATCCTAGTGATCCCGGCTACCAACCCGGAAATCACTCCTAAACTAGAGGGTCCCTGTCTGCACCATCGACAGGCTCAGGTCCATAAAATGTCGGACACCAATCCTCCGGATACTCTGAAAAATATGTCCAGTCAGAACTGGAGCAAGTACATCTCTAACAGCAGTTCCATTTAAATGATAAAAACTATAAAATAGTTATAGCAAGTAGCAAAAAAAATGGAGCAAGTATGAAACAAGAAAATATGTAAGTCACTGGTGCATAAAGGTAAAGATGCATGGATATCAGAGCAAGATAGTAATAACTACAAGATACAGAAAATCTAAGCTAAGATCAAGTCCGTGCACATGAACGTGTAGTGAGTCTAGCATGAAAAATATGTAGTGAGTCAAGTCCAGGAACATGTAAGTGAGACAAGTCAAGAAATGCATGAGAGTCCAGACTATAAAGAATGAACTCGGTGTCTTTGAAATACTTGTTTCGACATGTAAACGGCTAGGGGTAAGTACGGCTCACCGCACATTGGGTGCGCGACTGCTATCATTCCAGATTAGACCAGAGGGAGTGATGCCTGATGATTCCAGATGGGAATGTTTACATGTCTACTCGAGTATTTCTCCGCCCCGACTAATACAAGTGGATCCAAGACCCGACACGCAAATCAAGATGAGTCCAGCCTGAACATGAATGATGCCTGTAGGTGATGCCTGTAGGTGATGCCAGTAGTGATTCCAGAATAGAGGCCAAAAACATGAATTGTACGTGTCGCAAGTAAATAAATCCAGAAATACCCGTCAGTGTTCCGTGTTGTGCCAGAATAATCAGATGATACTATAATAGAAGCTGAATCATAATAATCATCAAATAATGAAAACTATCAGAGAATGTACTCGCCTGACGTCCTGAGCAACTGGCGATCCGAACTGGTGTCGCAAGGACCTAATACGAAAAGCAAGATTAAACGGATTTCTAATGAGTTAAACAGATATAAAATAACTAAAAAATAGGCTTCTAGGGTTGTTCTAGGTCAAACAGGTCAAACCGGTGAAATCTAGGTCAAAAAGTCAACTCTGGGTCCAAAAAGTCAACTCTAGGTCAAAACTAGGTCAAAAGTTGACTTTGGCGGTCAACCGAGTCAACTACGGTCAAGTCTGGGTCAAACTAGGGTGCTCCTGAAATTCTAGGTCAAACCGAGGTCATTAAGCTAGAAAACTCTCAAACTCGCCTCCTTGAGATACCGGGATACCCTCGGTATCCGATACCTCAACCTACGCTACGCACCCCGCCTAAACCCGTTAAAAACTATGCTAGCACGCATAAATATATACACATAAGCATATAAAAATCACTCCAATACTATTCCTAGGCTATTGCACAAAAACCCCGCTTGAAACCCAATACCTTGGTTATCTTAAGGTATTGAAATACCTCGGTATCTCAAGGTATTGAGATACCGCTCTAAACTCAACCCGACTACCCCTCTAGCTAACTAACTATGCATAAACATATACATCTAGCTATAATCTAGGCTAAAATATATATATCTAATACATATAGACATATACCTATATATATATATCCAATACCTTACCTTACCTTACCTTACCTTACCTTACCTTACCCTCAAATATATAAATATATCTATATCTAGATATCTAACTATCTATCTAGCTATGTATATATCTATTTATAAATCTATCTATCTATCTCTCTAGATATCTATAGATATATATAGCTATAGGTATAAATATCTATACCTTAGATATATATATATATAACTATCTACCTATCCATTACCTACTTATCTATCTTATTACCTATTTATCTAGTAATCTAACTACCTATCTATATCTATATATCCATCTAGTATCTATATATGTATCTCCCTAGATAACTATTATCTATCTAATAATCTATCTATCTTATGCATCTATCTAGGTATCTAACTATCTATCTAACTATCTAGTATCTATATAGTATCTATCTATTTATCTCTAACTATCTAGGTATCAATTTACCTATATCTAATCTATCTATCATTCTATCTATCTAATACCTACTATCCATCTATATATATATATATCTCTCTCTCTCCCTCGCATACTGCTGCTACTAGCGCTGCTACATATTGCTGCTGAAGCTGCTGCTGCTGCTGCTGCTGCAGCGCTGCGATCGAGCGAGCTGCTGCCGCGGCGCTGCTGCACGCTGGAACTGCTGCTGCTGCAGGCCGCGCTGCAGCGCGCTGCTGCGCCCGCGCGCTCTGCTGCAGCCTGCTGCTGATGCTGCAGCGCTGCCTCACTCGAGCGAGCTGCTGCAGTAGCGCTGCCTCGCTCTGCTGGCTGCTGCAGCGGCTGTGTGCAGTCCGCTGCCTCGCTCTGCTGCACCCAGACACAAGCACACACACACACACGACCACACACACACAATCACACAAACACATCTCAACACACACACACACATAATTATATACATATATCTATATATATATATATAAACACACATCTATATATATATATATACACACATATATATCTACACTCATATATCTATATATATATACATATACACACTCACACACTCAAACATAATTATAAACCCTCACACACACTCACACTCACACACCCTCACACACACACTCTCACAAACACACAACCACACACATAAACACTCATACATATATAGGGACACATATACACATAAATATATATATAAATATACATATATACACATAACACAACACACAATGCACAACGCACACAACGCCCACAACGCCCCACCAACGCACGCCCAACGACCCCGACACTCACCAACGCCCTAAAATATATAAAATATAACTCGAAAACTCTAGCACACACTCCCCGATACTAACCCAATGTGCGCACAAGCCCGAAACGAGGAAACCAAATCGAAATGGCCGTTCGGTCATTTCGACGAACACGTGGTGCGTGGCTAGGAAAACCTCCTGAAACGCACACCAAACGAACTCGGAATCGGCCCAAAATTTACCCACGCACTCTAAACGATGTCTAGATCCTAGAAAATGTGCTCCCGTATCGATTCTAGGCCCGTGGCGGAAACGCACACGCACTTAGAATCGGCGACGACGAAAACCCCCAAATTCGTCCGAAACGCCCGTTTCTCCGCGACACGGCTTTCCGTGTCCGAACGGAGACACGCACTCACCCTCAAGACACCCGACAACGTCTACCTAGGTCCATTTAACCTAGGGCATCACCCAAAATTGGGCCAAATTCGAATTTCACCCGAAATTGACACAAAACCTAGTGTTAAAGTCTCTAAACACTACCCAACTAGTTCCAACTTCCTCCCACGGGTAGCCTAAGGGTCTAGGAAGGTTCTAAAATATTAATTACATTATATAAAAATAATTACAAGGGGAAAAATTATGGTTTACCTCTTGGGAGTTGGAATCCCAAGCCAAAGTCTCCAAAAAGCTCCAAATCCAACAAACCAAGCTTCCAAGCTCCCAAATCTAGCTCCAACACCAAATCTAAGCTCTACCCATCTAGGTTGGGGAAGAATGTAGGGTTAGGGTTAGCAACCATGGAGAATAGAAGAAGAAAGAAGAGGAAAAGGATGCTTACTTGAAGTTGGGAGAAGGAAGGAAGAAGAAAGAAGAAGTGGAGAAGAAGAAGAATGGAGAAGAAGAAGGAAATGGGAATGGGAAGGGCTGCTCCTGCTGTCCACGGGTGGGAATGGGGAATAGGGGTCGGGTCTCACATGTAATAAGGGTTTACAAGTCTCAAAAATACCCAAAATTCCCTCATAACTCTCGGTTTTGGGTTTCGGGTTCCAAAAACACTCAAACTAACTCCAAATCTCTCCCACTAACCTTCTAAAAATAAAATAAATATTCTAAACCCAAAAATAAGTCTCACAGAGGTATGGGCTGGGTCGGACATGGGTCCACTAGGGTCTGACATGGGTCCAAGCTAGCCAAAATCCTAAAACAATTAATATAAAAATAATACAATCATTAATTAAATATAAATACAATTAATTATAAATAATAAATAATTAACTAAATTAAAAATAAAAAAAATACCCGGCTCTGGAAATGGGGTAGTGACAAGCCTATCCTCCTTAGAAAATTTCGTCCTCGAAATTTAAAGTCAATCGCACTCCCTCTAGGTCAAACCCCCAACAATCACAGTCAAGAAATTCTACCTAAATAACATGCAAGATCAGGGTCCTACTGGTCGTGTTATCACAGTCTCAATCAGGGTCACTACACTATCTATCACAGCACAAAGAAAGTCTAACAGGTACTAATGAAGCACACCACAAGGAATGGAAAAGGACAGGAAGAAGAACAAAGAGACAAACCTGCTAACCCGACACCCGTAGCATCGGCCTCCTCGACCGTCAACGCATAAGCCCTGCCCTGCTGGGGTGTATCCCTCTGCTGGTGCGGGGCATGATGCTGTGCCACAGGTGGCCTAGCTCCGACTCTCCGATCCTGTGCTCCACCCAATGGAGGTGCAGTGGGGCAATCTCGCATCTGGTGAGCAGCAGATCCACAGAACAAACACACCTTCAGCCTCCTCCTACAAACATCCCAAGTGTGTCCTGCCTTCCTGCAGTAGGCACAAGTGGGCACCCTCTGATCCTGACCCTGCTGCGCTGCCTTCTGCACATAGGGACGCTTAACTGGTCCCGTACTGCCACTCGTACTGCCTGAATCATCCATGCCTCTCTTGGACTTGAGCCCCAAGTCATCCTCTTCTCTCTGAGCATCTCCTACTATCTGCTCAAAAGTCGCCTCGCGATCGCTCCTGGTCAAAGACTTGACCGCCATAACCAAGCCCTTGCGAAACTTCCTCGCCTTAGCTGCCTCACTCAAGCCATCCACAAATCTGCCCAAACGGCAGAACTCCGCTGCGTACTCGTCCACCGTCATGCTCCCTTGGACGAGTGCCTCGAACTGGCTCTCCAAAGCACTGAGCGCCACATATGGGAAAAACTTCTCCTTAAAAAGCCTCTTGAAAGTCTCCCAAGTAAGCCCTGGCGCCGCAATCCTCGTATCTGTGCGATACCATGTCAAGGCGAGGTCGAACATCTGACTGTCCGCTGCCTCTATCTGCATGCTGTCTGGAATCTGCGCCAGCCTGAAGATGCCCTCAATCTGCTCTATCTAGTCATCCACGTACAGGATACCTTCTGTACCACGGAACTCCTTGGGCCGCATCCTCTGAAAGTCGATAATACTGCCTGGCCTCGGATGCTGAATCTGATCTGCCTGTGGCTGAATCTGTGCCACCCTATCCACTGCCGTCATGGCCACCTGGTGGGCGTTCTCAATGCCCAATCTCATCACATCAACCTGACGGTGCTGCGCGTCCATCATCTCCCTGAAGAACGCGAACAACTGCGCGGCACCTACTGGAGCAGGAAGTGGTGGAGGAACCACCGGAACGACTGGGGTAGTCCTCGGATCGACAGGTGAAGGAGGATCCCCGAGAGAAGCAGATGCTCCCTCAACCGCAGGAGTGGTGAGTGGAGCGGTAGCAGCTGCCTGAATATGAGCTGGACGAGAGGTAGCAGACCTCTCAGTGGCAACTGCTGGGACGGTACGATGGGATCGTGTCTTCGGAGGCATCCTGAACACAGATCAAAAGAAGTCAATACGGCGCAAGATACGATATCATCAAGAAATGACAGTAATATTTCAAAAGAAACAATTTCAGAATAATTAGATTGGAATTGTTCCTAGTCGTGATTGAGTACACTCTCATCCTAGATCCTAAATCCTATAGCAGGCTCGCAGTAGTACAACTAAGTTGTTGTACCACCACGATATCGCACTAATTGCGAATCGAGACCTGCATGGGGCCGCCACCAAAAATGTGTCATGACCCGCACCCGGAAAATCGGGCATGAGTCGTGGGTACGTCCAGCCTACGCCGCAGCATCGGCGGTAGAACGCTGTCTAGGTCAACTATCTAGGTAATAATCTCACACAAAAATCGGCCATGACCTCTCCAAAAGGAGGGCAACCACACAAACAATATAAACCTGTCAAGATCTCAACTCCAAACGGAGGAGCAAATATCACAAAGATAATCACAATATACTCAATCATGAATCTAAGCACGATAAGATAACACAGAGATCTAACAACTATAAAGTCTAACCCACAACAACTACTACAACAACCACAACATCAAATAATAATAATACAACATCCAAAAATAATATACAAACAAGGTCTCAATCCAAAACCGGAGACAAATCCGGTGTTAAAAGCTAATAAAACAACAACAAGATCCTAGTGATCCCGGCTACCAACCCGAAAATCACTCCTAAACTAGAGGGTCCCTGTCTGCACCATCGACAGGCTCAGGTCCATAAAACATCGGACACCAATCCTCCGGATACTCTGAAAAATATGTCCAGTCAGGACTGGAGCAAGTACATCTCTAACAGCAGTTTCATTTAAATGATAAAAACTATAAAACAGTTATAGCAAGTAGCAAGAAAAATGGAGCAAGTATGAAACAAGGAAATATGTAAGTCACTGGTGCATAAAGGTAAAGATGCATGGATATCAGAGCAAGATAGTAATAACTACAAGATACAGGAAATCTAAGCTAAGATCAAGTCCGTGCACATGAACGTGTAGTGAGTCTAGCATGAAAAACATGTAGTGAGTCAAGTCCAGAAACATGTAAGTGAGATAAGTCAAGAAATGTATGAGAGTCCAGACTATAAAGAATGAACTCGGTATCTTTGAAATACTTGTTTCGACATGTAAACGGCTAGGGGTAAGTACGGCTCACCGCTCACTGGGTGCGCGGCTGCTATCATTCCAGATTAGACCAGAGGGAGTGATGCCTGATGATTCCAGATGGGAATATTTACATGTCTACTCGAGTATTTTCCCGCCTCGACTAATACAAGTGGATCCAAGACTCGACACGCAAATCAAGATGAGTCCAGCCTGAACATGAATGATGCCTGTAGGTGATGCCTGTAGGTGATGCCAGTAGTGATTCCAGAATAGAGGCCAGAAACATGAAATATACGTGTCGCAAGTAAATGAATCCAGAAATACCAGTCAGTGTCCCGTGTTGTGCCAGAATAATCAGATGATACTATACTAGAAGCTGAATCATAATAATCATCAAATAATAAAAACTATCAGAGAATGTACTCGCCTGACGTCTTGAGCAACTGGCGATCCGAACTGGTGTCGCAAGGACCTAATACGAAAAGCAAGGTTAAACAGGTTTCTAATGAGTTAAACAGATATAAAATAACTAAAAAAATAGGCTTCTAGGGTCGTTCTAGGTCAAACAGGTCAAACCGGTGAAATTTGGGTCAAAAAGTCAACTCTAGGTCCAAAAGGTCAACTCTAGGTCAAAACTAGGTCAAAAGTTGACTTTGGCGGTCAACCGAGTCAACTACGGTCAAGTCTGGGACTAGGGTGCTCCTGAAATTCTAGGTCAAACCGAGGTCATTAAGCTAGAAAACTCTCAAACTCGCCTCCTTGAGATACCGGGATACCCTCGGTATCCGATACCTCAACCTACGCTACGCACCCCGCCTAAACCCGTTAAAACCTATGCTAGCACGCGTAAATATATACACATAAGCATATAAAAATCACTCCAATACTATTCCTAGGCTATTGCTCAAAAACCTCGCTTGAAACCCAATACCTTGGTTATCTTAAGGTATTGAAATACCTCGGTATCTCAAGGTATTGAGATACCGCTCTAAACTCAACCCGACTACCCCTCTAGCTAACTAACTATGCATAAACATATACATCTAGCTATAATCTAGGCTAAAATATATATATCTAATACATATAGACATATACCTATATATATATATCCAATACCTTACCTTACCTTACCTTACCCTCAAATATATAAATATATCTATATCTAGATATCTAACTATCTATCTAGCTATGTATATATCTATTTATAAATCTATCTATCTATCTCTCTAGATATCTATAGATATATATAGCTATAGGTATAAATATCTATACCTTAGATATATATATAACTATCTACCTATCCATTACCTACTTATCTATCTTATTACCTATTTATCTAGTAATCTAACTACCTATCTATATCTATATATCCATCTAGTATCTATATATGTATCTCCCTAGCTAACTATTATCTATCTAATAATCTATCTATCTTATGCATCTATCTAGGTATCTAACTATCTATCTAACTATCTATTATCTATATAGTATCTATCTATTTATCTCTAACTATCTAGGTATCCATTTACCTATATCTAATCTATCTATCATTCTATCTATCTAATACCTATTATCCATCTATATATATATATCTCTCTCTCTCTCTCTCTCTCCCTCGCATACTGCTGCTACATATTGCTGCTGAAGCTGCTGCTGCTGCAGCGCTGCGCTCAAGCGAGCTGCTGCCGCGGCGCTGCCGCGGCGCTGCTGCGCGCTGGAACTGCTGCTGCTGCTGTAGGCCGCGCTGCAGCGAGCTGCTGTAGGCCGCGCTGCAGCGAGCTGCTGCCGCGGCGCGCTGCCGCTGCTGCCGCGGCGCTGCTGCGCCCGCGGGCTCTGCTGCAGCCTGCTGCTGATGCTGCAGCGCTGCCTCGCTCGAGCGAGCTGCTGCCGCGGCGCTGCCTCGCTCTGCTGGCTGCTGCAGCGGCTGTGTGCAGTCCGCTGCCTCGCTCTGCTGCACCCAGACACAAGCACACACACACACACGACCACACACACACAATCACACAAACACATCTCAACACACACACACACATAATTATATACATATATCTATATATATATATATAAACACACATCTATATATATATATATACACACATATATATCTGCACTCATATATCTATATATATATACATATACACACTCACACACTCAAACATAATTATAAACCCTCACACACACTCACACTCACACACCCTCACACACACACTCTCACAAACACACAACCACACACATAAACACTCATACATATATAGGGACACATATACATATAAATATATATATAAATATACATATATACACATAACACAACACACAATGCACAACGCACACAACGCCCACAACGCCCCACCAACCCACGCCCAACGACCCCGACACTCACCAACGCCCTAAAATATATAAAATATAACTCAAAAACTCTAGCACACACTCTCCGATACTAACCCAACGCGCGCACAAGCCCGAAACGAGAAAACCAAGTCGAAATGGCCGTTCGGTCATTTCGACGAACACGTGGTGCACGGCTCGGAAAACCTCCTGAAACGCACACCAAACGAACTCAGAATCGGTCCAAAATTTACCCACGCGCTCTAAACGATGTCTAGATCCTAGAAAATGTGCTCCCGCATCGATTCTAGGCCCGTGGCAGAAACGCACACGCACTTAGAATCGGCGACGACGAAAACCCCCAAATTCGTCCGAAATGCCCGTTTCTCCGCGACACGGCTTCCCGTGTCCGAATGGAGACACGCACTCACCCTCAAGACACCCGACAACGTCTACCTAGGTCCATCTAACCTAGGGCATCACCCAAAATTGGGTCAAATTCGGATTTCACCCGAAATTGACACAAAACCTAGTGTTAAAGTCTCTAAACACTACCCAACTAGTTTCAACTTTCTCCCACGGGTAGCCTAAGGGTCTAGGAAGGTTCTAAAATATTAATTACACTATATAAAAATAATTACAAGGGAAAAAATTATGGTTTACTTCTTGGGAGTTGGAATCCCAAGCCAAAGTCTCCAAAAAGTTCCAAATCCAACAAACCAAGCTTCCAAGCTCCCAAATCTAGCTCCAACACCAAATCTAAGCTCTATCCACCTAGGTTGGGAAAGAATGTAGGGTTAGGGTTAGCAACCATGGAGAATAGAAGAAGAAAGAAGAGGAAAAGGATGCTTACTTGAAGTTGGGAGAAGGAAGGAAGAAGAAAGAAGAAGTGGAGAAGAAGAAGAATGAAGAAGAAGAAGGAAATGGGAATGGGGAGGGCTGCTCCTGCTATCCACGGGTGGGAATGGGGAATAGGGGTCGGGTCTCACATGTAATAAGGGTTTACAAGTCTCAAAAATACCCAAAATGTCCTCATAACTCTCGGTTTTGGGTTTCGGGTTCCAAAAGCACTCAAACTAACTCCAAATCTCTCCCACTAACCTTCTAAAAATAAAATAAATATTCTAAACCCAAAAATAAGTCTCACAGAGGTGTGGGCTGGGTCGGACATGGGTCCACTAGGGTCTGACATGGGTCCAAGCTAGCCAAAATCCTAAAATAATCAATATAAAAATAATACAATCATTAATTAAATATAAATACAATTAATTATAAATAATAAACAATTAACTAAATAAAAAATAAAAAAAATATCCGGCTCTGGAAATGGGGTGGTGACAGCATAAGATACTATGCGACCAACTCTGCCATTCGCCAAGACCTTCAATGTGCTTCTATGCGGCAAGAGTCTTCTATGCGGCAAGAGCCTGCCATGCGACAAGAGTTTGTTATGCTGCCAAGTCTTGTCAAGCGCCAAAATACTCTCCTTATGCTCATACTCTGCAATCCTTGGTCATCTTGTAATCTTTCTTCCAACTGGAATACGTGTCCTTCAAACGCTAACTCCTCTATCTTGGGAAATGGTAGGTTCCGACAACTCACTTTCAACATTTGACAAATGATTCATTCCCTCATCAAAATGTTTGAAGCGTATCTCGCCAATCTTCTCAAGTTTTGTGCAAATTTGTTGCCGAAAAGATTTGATCGGATGTTCTACATATTTCTTCGGATCTTGCTTTGAGATTGTTAGTCCCGAGGGGAATCAGAAATGATAGAACGCGGGCCATAGTAGAGCTACTAGCGATACCCGAAGGTCTACTCTCTACTGGAACCCAAGTTGTCGTCGAGATCAAAGATTCATAAAAGAGTTCCTCATCTGATATATCTCGATTCAACGAAGCACGAACCAAGAACAGGTAATAACAGACTTCGAAGAAAATAAAGATTACAACAAACGAGTAAAACGTTCTTCTCTTTATGTTCGCAGATGTTACAATGAGATAGAACATAGCAAAGAAAAAGCGGAAGAGAAGCCCCTTGCTGGGGTGGTCAAAACTACCATTGCTCAAAGCAATATTTGCCGTACAGATGATCTGTCCCCAGGAACCAGCAAGTTCACAAATGAACTTCTGGAACGCTCAATGTCACCTTCGAAAATACTCAAAAATACTATATGGAAGGGGGACACTCTGGCCCGTATATGATCTGGTGTTCTCGAATATTTCATCTATTTTCTCTCTCTTCAAATGAAAGAAGAGGTCCTCTATATATAGAGGAAAACAACGCCTATGCGGCCTGAGAAAACTCCAGGCAGCATATGCGCTGACCGACCAGATCCCCCAAAATCTGGGTGTCAGAGCCGCAGGCGCCGCCCGCACCGCATGCGCTGCCTCCGCCGCCGAAGACGCTGTACTGCACGAGGCAGACAACGCCGCTAAATACCGAAAGCAGCCGCTTGTGCCGCATGTGTCACATTTTTTGGAAGGTACAGAAAACCATGTGTCGCCTATAGAAAACCTTGTCCCCTCCATATGTAACTCGCTCATCCAAACCTAGCCGCATAACCTCCGGCCCCATAACGCCTGGACGCATAGTTCATAGGCCGCATAACGCCGGGACGCATAGTGCTTTGGCCGCATGCGCCATGAAGCATGGGCCCGAGCTAGCAACCGTGCATACAACTCGTGCATAAAAGGAGCGCACGAGGGCCATGCGACGATGTTGACATGCTAAATGCAAAGTGCGGCAACAAAGCGCCACTTTGCGCCCTTGAGCCCGAGCCCAAGTCCGAGTCCAAGTCGTTAAGCCCCTTCGGGACTTAGCGACTAAAAAAAACTTCCCAGAGGTGGTGACAAAATAAAGATTGTCATAATGGAGTTCACACTTAATCCCTCTAGGAAAGTCAACCCACATGGGCCACCACCCCATGTGCATATACCAATACTAAGCATAGCTATATATTGAGATACACATTGGTGGTTTTCCAATGTGGGACTAAAACTCCCATAGCTAAGTGGAAAACACCAACAAATCCTTCATATTCCACAAATCAAAATGGAAGCTCATCAATGATAACCATACGTGTCAAGGCCTTCCTCACATTTGATTAAATTTCCAATTAGTTAGTATTTTATCCATGTCCTTTGCATTTGCATGCAAGTTGAGTATCAATTGACTAAGGTCATGATTTATTGGATTTAAGGGACATACATTCCAATGATTTTTGACACTACTTGTCCCATTTAATTTGCTATATATGATAGTGATATTATTTTCCACAATACTTGCAACTAGCATTTGGACGTCCTTCTAGATCAATAAATTCATTAAAACCTACTCAATGCAAAGCTCTTTTCTTCATAGGTTTTATAATAACCCTAAGCTTCGAATTAGTATTAGAAATTGTCTCATTTGTGTATTATGAATGGGTGGTTGAGGATCACCTTCTTGCTACATCTAAAGAACAAAATTTTGACTATATGAAATTCAAAAAGTGTTTGAAGTATAAACAATAAATTTCAATAAATATGAAAAATATGCACTATGATGTTGATGTCATTGATTGGTGTGCTACATATTAAACATCACATAATTAAATGAGCAATCTAACTTACCTAAGTATCTAATCCTTTTCCAACTTATTAAACTATATGTGTGCATCAATTCTTAATTTAGAGGCATAATTACAACATGACAAACTAGCACCCTAGAAGCTTGGTCCAACATAATAAAGTGCACTTAAATGAACAACCAAAGTGTACTAAAATGAACAACAGTACCTAAGTATAAACATTTCATGAAGCAGAGAAAGGTCTTTTCTTTTTCTTGGATTAATGTGTGCATCGAATGAATTGCATCAAATGAAGCAGCGAAATATCTTTTCCATTTCTTTTTCTTACATAAGTATGCAAGTCTAAACATTTAATGTGTGCATCAAATGAACAACTAAAGTGCACTAACAAATGTTTCAAAAGTCCAGTGAAGCCAAGCTCCAATCATAGCAAACTAGAAAGCAAACTTGGAAGTCATTATCTCATTGTCAAAGACAGTTTCTCGAGATTACATTTCATACATTGCTAGCTATTTCGAACTAGGAAGTCATTATCTCATTGTCGAAGAGTTTGTCCTGAAGAATAGACAAATATTGAATCTTGAACATTGCTAGTTCACTATTAGATAATGACAAATCCGTTGAGCAACAAAGAATTGAAAAAACAATTCGATCGAAAAATACTACTTTTGAAGAATTAGGATTTGAAATTAATTACAATAATAAAAAATGGAGAAATCTACATGTACTTGCAAGTTGCAATGAATTAAAGTTCCGGACTTCTAGACTTGAAAAATTCGAACCGAAAATACTACTAAATAGAAATAATTCCATCGAGAGAGTCCGGTAAGAAGAAGAAGAATTTGTTAATATACAAAAATAAATTAGATTAGAAGTGTTAGGGTTTAGTATTCTACTTCTTACCTCACTCTAGAACTCGAGAATGTGGGAGAACCAAGGGAGAGTCAGAAATCAGTGTGAGGGGCCGAGGGCTCTGACTCCTAATCCTTTGTAGTTTTGGATTTAGATTTAGGATTTAGGATTTAGGTAAAGATCTAGGTTATATATATATATATATATATATATATATATATATATATATATATATATATATATATATATATATATATATATATATATTCGAGTTCCATGTATCACTGGATTTTGGATCGTGCACACGTTCAAGACATCCCTCAAACATATGCATTCAACCAAACTTAGCGATAGTGAAATCGGACAAGCTACTTGCAAAAATCTCAAGGGTTCTCGTCTTATGAATCACAAGGATACTTCCGACAAGGTCAAATCAAAGTCCAAGTAACTTTTATTCCAACCAAAGATCAAGTATTGCACTACCGTTAAGCACGATCAATCGACTAGCGTCCATGTCTTATCGTTTCAACATATCACACACTTACTGTTTGATAAATCTATAGTCTACTTCTAGCATTCCTCAAATAACTAAGTTTCAAATATTCAAGCCAAAGTCTATCTACTTTTGATATATTCCATTCATCGAGTTCGTTTGGAATAATCACCGAACATGTTCCCGTGAGTTCGATTATCCCCGCCGTACATGAAATCACCACGCCGGCGCTCCCGCGGGATAATCGTTCTCGTTGGGACTGATTTCGAAGGTTAGCTTTTCGAATTAGATTCAAGATTGTTCTTCCAAACTCCAAGTAAAATCAGTTATCGCTTAACGTGGGGTACGTTATAATCCATCCCGAATAATGATCCAGACTCGCGATATGCAGATCTCGAATGCTAGTGCAAGTGAATATGTTAAATTCGCATGGACAAGTATAATGTTATATATATATATATATATATATATATATATATATACCTCCTACTGCGGGAATAACTTAACTTACGAAATAAACTTATGGGATGAGGAAATATACGTATGTTTCTCTTCTAAATTTTTTTTCTTTGTGGGAATAACTTAACTTACGAAACAAACTTATGGGATGAGGAAATATACATATGTTTCTTTTCTAAAAAAAAAATCTTTGAAAAATTTAAAAATCTTCTTTTAAAAATAAACTCATCTCTATCTTTAAAAATAAGTCTTATCTATCTATTTATATTTTAAAACAGAAATAGATTTATGTTTTTAAAATAGAGACAGATAGATTTATTTTTTTATTTTTTAAATAGAGATAGATTTATTTTTTAAAAATAAATCTAAATAATTTTTATCTTTCAAAATAAATCTAAAAAATAATCTATCTCTAAAAAGAAATATACCTATAAAAATTATATTGATTTTTTTTTTAAAGTTAAATTTAAATCTTAATCTTAATCTTAATATTAATATTAATCTTAATTTTAATCTTAATTTTTTTAGTGTTAATGTTAATGTTAATATATAAGGATAAACTATTAATCTCGCTTTCATAATTTGGTTTCAGCTCGAATCAATAACCGAAATCCGAATCGGAACCGATAGTTTTTAAAACCACAACTGAAAATCGAACCGCCAATTGAAATACCGAACCGAAAATCGAAATAGTGCGGTTCGGTTTTTTCGATTTTGAACCGACATATGCTCCCCCTACTTGGATGGTTTTCAACGTAGTTTGTATGTAAAATTCTCCTCTCTTTTTTGTCTCATTATAACATAACTAACGAGTTCAACTACAGAAACTCAAATTAGAACTCATGAGTTGAATTTGCAATAAAGATATGATAAGTGGACTTTTTTTTTAGTTTTGTTCTTTGTAATTTTATATTTAGATTATTTTAAAAAGTCAAAAGATAAGATAAATGTAATTCAACAATTATAAATTGCATGAATTCAAAAATTTAAGAACACATGAGTTCCTCTGGTAATTTTGATAACTAACCCATTGATTGTCGGTGGATCCCATTAATTGTCAGTGCTCAGGGCCTAACATACCAAACAAAAAGCTCACTCCTTTCTCCAAAAAATCGAAACTTCGCTTCGCTGCAGAGAGGAGAAAGAGAGAACAGAGAATAGAGAAGAGAGTGATCATGTCGAGTAGCAGGAGATCCGGGGCCTGTGTCCGGTGCTGCCTGGTGATCTTCGCGGTGGCGTCGGCGCTCTGCGTCTCCGGACCGGCACTCTACTGGAGGTTCAACAAAGGATTCAGAGACAAAGCCTCTTCCTCTTGTCCTCCTTGCGTCTGCGACTGCCCACCTCCGCTCTCTCTCCAGAAGATCGCTCCCGGTACTCACTACTCTTCCTCACTCATCATTGGATTGATGCTTATACTGATTTGTTCTCCGTTTGGTACTAGATCTGAGGAAGAAACCCATTAAAGTTGGTGACTTTGTGTTCTAATTTGGTTTGTTGTGTGTAGAAAGTAAAACCCATTTCGCTAGATTCATATTACATCTGGGTTAGGAAGTAGATCTGCCAAAAACCATGAAAGTTGGCAGCTTTTTGATAGTTTATGTGGGTAATCTGATTGATGCTACATCTGGGTTTGGAAGTAGATCTAATAAAAAAAAACCAATTTTTGTTGTTCTGTTATGGTTGAAGATTGGAATTCTATGCTAAAATTGGGATCTTGGGTCTAGATTGGGTGAAGGTTTTACAATGAGTAGAAACCCATTTCATGTATTCGATTGAAATCATCTCATTTATATATTTTAGAATATCCAACGCTTATCCCGTCGGAATGGCGTCGTATCGAGCACTCAAATGCCCCATAATAGAATTGACAATGTTTTTATGATGTGACGGTTGACCTGACATCGTGCCGGCAACCCTTTCTTTGTTGGTGCCAGTTGGTGGGTAGGTATACCTACATTTTGGCTATGGAGTTCAAGCTCATGGAACGAAGGAGGCGTATATGTATTTTAGATGCACCTGGTTTTATCGGAGCCATTTAATATTATTTGTGTAGACAGGGATGGGATAGAGAAATAGAGGTACATTATCTTTAAGGCTAGTCAAACCCATCTATTGTTTATCATCCTCAATTCAGAATAAAAAAATCGGCTATTTAAAAGAGATTACCATATATCGTTTTATGGGCAGAGCAAATAGAGGTACATTATCTTTTTAAGGCCAGTCATACCCATTTATTGTTTATCGTCTTCAACTCATTTTTAGAATTAGAAAGTAGGTGATTTGAAAGAGATTATCATATATGGTTTCATGGGCAGAGCGAATAGGGTTAGTTGTCAGTAGAAAAGAGGAGGAATTCTAGGCTTTGATTTAGGGGATTGGTCAGGTATAGAAGGCTGTTTGAAGGTATGGTACTGCTGTGTAAGGGGGTGTAGGGTTAGTTTGCATGAAAAAGGAAATATGGTAAGGAGTTCTAGGAAAAAAGAAGTAGGGATTATGTTGTCGTATGTGAGTTATTTAGAGAGTCAGAGAAAGAAATGTGTTGTGTTGGGGGGTGGGGGGTGCTTTAGGCTTGTGTGTGTGGTGGTGGTGGGGGTGGGTGGGTGGGGGGGAGGGGGGGGGGGGGGGAGATGTTAGCTGTAGTATGTATAGGTTAGAGATTATGTTTAAGCATAGGGTTTTAGTTAGGAGTATTAGTTAGTGAATAGAATTTGTTAATAAAGGATTTAACAATTAGGGATTTGAGCTTAGGAAATAAATAAGCTTTACTTAGTAATTAACCAAGTAAATATTGATTAGGATAATAACATCAATAACTAATGATAATAACAAAAGATTAGGAAAGTAATTTCCGGGGGGGGGGGGGGGGGTCCAGATGGACTCCTCGACCAACTGAAGTACACCAAAATATTCACCAAGCTAGATTTGAAGTATGGATATTGACAAGTCCGGACCCGCGAAGAGGAGACCTGGAAGACCACATTCAAGATGCAACAAGGACTCTTGAATGGCTTGTGATGTCATTCGGACTATGCAACGCTCATGCAACATTTATGTGGCTTATGAACAACATCATGCGCCCCTTCCTCGACGACTTCGTCCTTGTCTATCTGGACGATATTCTCATCTTCTCCATCACTTGGGAGAAGCACCTGGAGTGGAAGTACTGTAGCAGTATTAACTACGCTTGAACCACAAAAAATGCAAGAATTTTTTGGTGTTGATGTCTCCTCTTCATGCCTTGATGAAGGCAAACAACAAATTCAAGTGGACGAAGAAATGTGAGGACGCATTTCAACAGTTGAAGAGGAAGATCGGTAAAGCATCTGTTTTAGCCTTGCCAAGTCTTCAACAACCATTCGAGCTCGAGAATGACGCTGAGCCGTCTTGCGCCAAGATGCAGCAAACCCGACAAATAAAGTGGATGTCGTACCTTCAACAATACAAAATCCTCAAGTACAAGAAGGGTGTCTAGAACAAGTTGGTAGACATGCCGTCGAGAACATCATTAAGTACAACATCATCATCATGTACAAGAAGAGCGTCCAGAACAACCTGGCAGACATGTTGTAGAGACCTCGGTTGTGACTCTTATCCTCTTTGTTCTTATGCAGGTCCAACCAATGATGCACAAAGAGTAGACCGACATGTACGAAAGGGACCTAGTGGTTCCATAGATCTTGGAGGATATTAGAGCAGGAGGAGCAACATAATTTGCCTTACGTGACGGGCTCCTTTACAATGACACACAATTGTGTGTACCAAAAGAAGCAGGTTGACACCACTTGATACTGGAGGCACACGCTTCGAAGGTAGTTGGTCCCTTTAGGTAAACAAGACGATAGGCAATTTGTATTGCTACGTCTAATGGCATGGAATACAACAAAGTGTGCCCCAATTCACTAAGGGTTTTGTGTTGTGCTATACTTCAAAGGCCTCGAACCACAAGCTGCAGCCCATGCATGTTCTAAGCTGACTATGGGAGAATATCTTTATGGACTTCCTGGGAGGTCTCCAGAGGACGCAGCGAGAAAACTACTACTTATTCGTAGTAGTCGATCGCTTCTCCAAGATGGTGTTGATTCCTTACAATAAGACGACTAGTGAGGAGAAGGCGGCACCGATTGTTCTTCCAACACGTCTGGACTCATTTTGTGCTACTTAACTAATTGTGTCTGTTCTTGAGTGTCGTTTTCTGACTTCTTTCTTGAGGTCTTTGTAGAAGATGATGGACACGAAGCTGTAGAGAAGCATACCATACCATACGCAAACCGAGAGCTAGACGGAGATTGTCAATCAAACAGTGGCATATTCTATGTTGTACTGGGCACTAGGCGAGGCGACAACCTACCTATCTCGCCTAGGCGCCGCCTAGGAGTAGGTCCAGAATTCGGCTGTTGTTTTGCAAAAAAAATTACAGCAGCAGGAGCAGCAGAAATTGCAGAAGAACAAGATAATGAAAAAGAAGAAGCTACATCATCAATCAAGATAATCAGGAGCAAAAAACTAAAGAAGCAGTAGCAACAACAATCATAGATAATCACAAATTCACTTTTTTTTTTTGAAAAAACACAAACAGAAAGATGCAGCAGAAGCAAAAGAACAAAAAGCAGAAAAAAAAAACTACACTATCGAAAAGGAAGAAGAAGCAATCGAGAAAACTGAAGAAGAAGAAGAAGAACATACTTAGAGCTGGAGGCAACTAGGAGCAGCAGCTGCAGCCAGCATCATCCTTTTTCCTTTTCTTTTTTCTTTGGATTTGGATTTTGAGTGTTGGAGCTCTTTTCTTCTCTTTCCTTTCGAGCTTTGAGGGCATCATCCTTTTTTCACTTTTTTTTTCTTTTTATGTCTAAAAGTAGCCTTTGGACAATAATCCTAAAGTCCAATCAAAAGAGAATTTACATTTATGCCCATAATGGTAGCCCATCATACAATACTACCTGACTAAACCGTCTTTTATTTCCTCTGGTCAACCCTAGGCGGATGCCTAGGCGCGCCTAGGTGACTATCGCCTCACACGAGCTCCCTTCAACCTGCATGTCTAGGCCGTCTAGGCACGCCTAGGCGTTGCCAATGTCAACATAGGATACATTTACTATGGGATTATAACTCTAAACATCCTAAAATTTGGTACGAGAGTTTGTCCTACCTACAATTCGCATTCAACCGGGCGATGCATAGTTCGACGATGAAATCACCTTTTGAGGTATGTTTGGTTATTTACCACAGAGTCCTGACTTGGATATTACAGCTAGGTGTACACAGTAAACTTCAAAGGAAGAAGGGGAAATGGCAAAAGCTCAGTGTTTCTTAGAAGGGATCCAGCTTGTGCATAGCAAGGTGCAACAACTGCGGAGATCCCAGCAGAAGTACAAGGAGCCGGATGATCGATATCTAGTCCAAACTACTTTTCAAGAGGTTGACCTAGTTTGGTTGCACCTTGGGAAGCAGAGACAGAAGGGAGTTTTGCAAAAAATGTAGTTCATTCGCTACAACCCCTTCAAGATTCTTCAAAAAATCGACGCCAACGCTTTCCAGTTGGAGTTGCCGTCATATATGGGGTTCTATACTGTCGTAAACGTCAGTAACTTGAAATCTTTCGTACCGTCACTGTTGGATGACAAGTCAGAAGAGATTCTGCTATCAATAGATGATCTGGTCATCGATTGGAAGACGACACTTTCAGAGGATACTATACCGGAGAAGAACATCCGGACCAGGCACGACATGGAGTCCTTCAGAGTGGGTCGAAATTGTCAGTGTCCAAGTGTTGCAAAGTGGTTCAAGTGGAAAAACTGCCAACCTGAGGTTTTCCACCTCCAGTTCTAGATCCACCAGAGTTGGCTCCTTCCAGAGAGGGGGAGTCATGGTCCAGGAGGATCTCTTAGTTGAGATCTTTTCGGTTGGCACCAGATTTGATGGTTATAATCAAAATCGTGGTAGATAAAAACTGTTTTGATATAGTTCTAGTAGATCGAAATTCTTTTGACGGTTGTTCCAGCAGATCGTGACAAATCGTGTTGAGATTGGATGGTTGCAACTGATGTAGTTTTTCCGCCATATCGTGAAAGATTTGGTTGTTTTTTCTTCTGTTTCTTTGTTGCTATGTTGTACAATCTCTTAGAAGCTATAAACCCTTGAGGACCATTGTAAACCATCCAAGAATTAATGAAAACCTGCCTCCTCTTTTGAGGAAAGATTCCACCAAAATTCCACTTAAATATTTTCTTCCTTTCATAAAGATCAATTTTTTAATCCTTCATTGACACTATCAACGTCTTCCCAAAGTCCTTAATAACCTCTTCTTCTAATTTCACTGATCCATCTAAACATTATCATTTTAGCTATAATGTTGTTTCCTAGACATGTTTCTTTGTTCCCAAGAACCCCAACATTCTGACACAAAGCGTCCTTGGGATTATTATTTTGATTTCAGTTGTTGACCCCCATATTTTTTATGGTATCAAATTAACAAATGAGCTTCCTGTTGGCTTGATATATAGTTTTAAATGGATAATTTTTTGCCATTTAGTTGACATTCGCCGTAATCATAGAACCAAACTTATATTTTGTTATGATGGCTTTAAAATCATCGTTTTCTTGTCATAGACAATGGTGACTTTGGAATTCATTGTGACTGAATATTGAATATTCATCGATCTTCCCTTCCTCTAGCCCTCCACAAAGAGCTCACTAATTAGCGGAAGCTCAAACCTTGCATGTGACTTTTACAAAAATGACTCAAACCTTCCTTGGGTATCTGCCAACCTACTTTGTGTATCATTGAAGCCATCTTATCAGCTAACTATTTAAGTAATTTATTTCTGCTGCTTTTAAACTCAGAGTTGTTTTGACTAGAAACAGTCTCATCAAGCCTTTTAATTGCTATGAGATCTTCAAACATATTCTCTTAATTACTCTGAGAGTAATCACACAATGGCATGTTTCTTTGGCCCCATAATGTAGCATGTTAAATCTCTTGTAGCCTTTCGGGGAACTCCCTTGATCTTATTATGTCCTGCCCTCTTGTGTCTTATCTTAGTAAATGGTATATTAATTCGGATGCTCCATTCATGCAACTATCATTCTTTACAATTTGGCCGAAGTTTCAATGGGACTGCACAGATACGAGGATAAGTAATCTTCATTTTACTCGTTCTTTCGAAAGTTGGTGTGCTTACTGCATTACTTCACATTCAAGCGCACCAAAAGAGAGAAAAAAAAAGGTTGCTTTTATGTCAGATAGAATGTGATGTCTGGAAAACTTCTCCTGGAAAGCGCAACAGATGCACTGCAAATCTGCACCATACTTTGCGTTAAGGAAAAAAAATGGTTGACTTATCATGAAATAACACATTGGCTAATTATGTTGCTCCTACTGTAGGATAAGACAAGTAGTTAGGTAGCATAACTGAACTCTTAGGGAAAAGGAAAAAGTCCTGTCACTTGGATAGTATAATGGTGAGGGGTTCCATTATTAGTTTTCTTTCTTTTTTTATTGAGCTTAATAGACGGAATCTACCTTTCATGAGGCTAAAAGACTTGTTCATTTCAGCTTACTGAATCTGTTGCATACATGATATGGTATGATCTTTGCCATGTAGTTGTACTGTATTATGTTGTCCTGTAATCTGTACTATTTAACTGCTTAGTGCTTACATTAAGCAAGAAAAGGTTTCTTCTATATGTTGGATATAGAGGAAAAAAAAACCCATGTATTCTTATAAGCTCAGAATCTCCTTGATGGAATGGCATGTCGTTATTGATTCTCATTTTTGTTTTCTTATTTTTCTTTTGCAGGACTGGTCAACCTCTCCGTTACAGGTTTGAACTACACACTTACTCTCCGAACCATAGAGAAACTTGATTTGATGTATCGGAATTTTACTCATCTCGAGAGAGAATTTATCATGGTAGAATGTTTTAACTTTCTGGGGATCACAATTCTATTATGACTCTTAACTAATATGGTTGATGGGTCTCAAGATCATGAAATTTTGTGTCTTAATTCAAAATCGTCGAGTTTCAGAGTCTGTCTGCTTTTAGCCCTTTGAAGTTGATGTGTCCTTTCAAAAACCCTATGGTTTTCACACCCGAGGTTATGCGAGCTCTACAATTAAGATTCACAGTCAAACTACGAAAGAGCAATAAAATTCAGACAAACAATGAGACGGAATTCTGCTCCGTAAGCAGGTGCAATTGGAAATAAATTATAAACATGAAAATTTGTTATTCACTTTTTTTCCAGTAATGCCTGGAACCTCCTTACTGCTGGACTTATAATTTCACTGACAAACAATGAGACAGGGAATTCTGCTGCGTAAGCAGGTGCAATTGGAAATAAATTGTAAACATGAAAAGTTGTTATTCACTTTTTTTCCAGTAATTTCATATTTTTACGTATTTCATTTTTTATGTATTCACTTATAATTTCATATTTTTTGTCGCAGACATGTTTTATTGGACTATTTTACACCGAGGGAGTATAAATGTATAATCATCTAGATCATAATATATCAGATTTGTTGATTATTATGGATCTAGGTTCTTGGTTTGGGGACCGCAAAAATTTGAGATAAAGGCTTTATTGTTGTGTGCCGTTGTCGCTTTAAATCTTTGTTATTAATTTACCATTTAGTGTTATAATTGTCAATAGTTGAGAACTTTAAAATGCTGTAAGATAGGAATTGTTCTCTTTAACATGGAAGGTTATGTAACAGTAGAAATAATAGCTACAGTGTTTTCTTGATAATAGTTTATAGTCAGGATGGCAAAGTTCATAAAATGTCATGGAGAGATCTTGTAAGCAACTCCATAAATGCCCATGAGTTGTCCCCGAAAGAGTCTTAGCTTTATTGAAAGTGATCTCTTCAGAGTCCTGGTTTCCGTAAACCACTTCAGTCTAAAATAGCCTGTAATCTACATCAGAAATGTCCATGAACTGCCCCTGCAGGAGTTTTCAGTTGTAACGACTAATGAGCTTGTAGTCTCAAGGAGATCACAATGTTAACACTCACTTGTCAAACTCTTTTCGAAAGCCTGCTAGTTGCAAAGTACTAGTCTTCATTCTCTTCTTAATCCCCTATGTGTAGACTGCGGGAAGAATGATCCGGAGCTGAACAAGGAGATGGAGAAGCAGTTTGTTGATCTGCTCACAGAGGAACTGAAGCTGCAGGAGGCTGTAGCAGCGGAACACGCCCATCACATGAACATCACCCTGGTTGAGGCCAAGAGATTGGCTTCTCAGTACCAGAAAGAGGCCGAGAAGTGCAACACAGCAACGGAGACATGCGAGGAGGCCAGAGAACGGTCCGAGGCTGCCCTGAGGAAGGAGAGGAGGATAACTCATATGTGGGAACAGAGGGCTCGTCACCATGGCTGGCAAGATGCCTAATGGTTTCATGCCTCACCTTCTTCAATATTTTTGTCACCACTTATTTAACTGCTTTCTTGATGGGTATACAATTTTTACTTAATTTATATATATTCATTGGCAAATATGTATCTAATTCAAGGAGAATCAACAGCTTTATTAGATATCTATGATGCCATTTCGCCAATACGTTGCAATTGAACTTTTAAACTTTTAGGGTGTGTTTGGTAGGGGAAAAAAGTGGGAGGGGAGGGAAAAGTGGAGGGAATGATTTTCTTGTCTGATATGGAAGGAAAAGTAGAATGAAGGAAAAGTGGAGGGATTGTTTTTTCCTCCTAACCTAAGAAATTGAATCCTTCCAAAAATGAGAAAAAATGCTGCTTATATCAATTAACAATGATATCCCAATATGAATTTATTATAAAAAATTATTCATGAAATTAATGGTAAATAAATGTTTCTATTTGAGGATAAAATTGGTAAAATATATGTTTTTTTATTTTTTTTCCTTTCACTTTTTTTTTTCATAAAAGAAAGTAAATCTCTTCTCTTTTTCATCCTTCCCATCAAATACAAACGAAGAAAATTATTTTTTCTTTACCTATATATATATATATATATATATATATATATATATATATATATATATATATATATATATATTATTTTTTTTTTCTTCCACTTTTCTATTATTTGTACCGAACGAACTCTTAGATGTGATTGCCTTCATTGTAATAAATGTTGCGAGTGGCCATAGGCCCGTAGGTTTTTGGTTTGCTTGTTCTGAACCTGGCAAGTGAATAACTTGTACTCGCATTTGCACTATCAAGACGATCACATCAGCCAGAAGAGGAAGTCTTTCTTTTGCAGGGTTATATGCAAGGAGATATCTCAACCCACATGACCATCATACGCAAGGAGATGCAGCTACATTTGTGATTTTGAACAGATTGGCAATAACAAGATTGATGAATGTGTGGATTTTTGGTGGGCCTGGGCAGAAAAACTAAGTTAGCAAGGGGGGGGGGGGGGGGGGGGGGGGGGGGTAGTCTAAAATTTTGGTAAAAAGATATTAAAGTTAGTCGGAGCTTCTTAAAAAAAATATAAAATAAAATAAAATTATGTGTGCGTTTAATAACACCCTAGAAAAAAAATGTTTAGGATTTAAAGAAACCCAAGCTAGACCTAAATATATTTTGGGTTTCGTATGTTTGGGTTCGAGCATGACCCAAAATTCATTTAACTTCTCCTTTTCTTTTCTGTTGTGTTCAATTTTACATAGAAACCAGATTTTACATTTTTAGCAAAAGTAATAAAGTTACTAAAAATAAGAAAAGAAAAGAAATAAATGCACGCCCAATGGAACTCAAATCTACAAACAAGGGCGTTATCCATTAGACCATGGGCATTTTTAAACTTGGATTATTTAGTGTTTAGACCCTGAATTTTATACCAACTTAAAGTTCAAGCTTTGACATGTCCAATTAAAAATTTTGGATCATGAATTTTTATTCTTTATTAATTTTTTTTATTATTATACTCTCTTTTCAGTTTAGTAACTGTTTTTGTATTCATGTTCACAATATAATGGGAAAAGGAAAAAAGAAAAGTAAGAATCAAGGTCTAAATTTTTCAATTTCAATTATTGAACAAGGTAGAGCTTAAACTCTAGGTAGCTCTAAACGCTAATGAGCCCTTTTAGCTTTGATGCTACCCTAAAAATATATTTAGGCAAATTCTATAGACACTTCATATTTTACTTAGGACAGTCCATTACTTCAGGACAGTCCAGATTGTTAAAATTTTTACTCATGACAGCTCAAATTTTACTCAGGACAGCCAAACCCCAACCCCACCTGCCGGAGGAGAAGGAGGATGGAGGAGGCGGAGGCTGGAGGAGAAGGAGCTCTGCGACTGAGAGGTAGCGGAGGAGTTCGGCGAAGAACGAGGCTGGGGACGTGGACTCCGGCCAGAAGGAGGGCCGGAAGATTATGAGGAAACCGATCGAAAAAACTCGACGATCGACGCGGTCGATGAGGCCAACAAGAACGTGGAGGACTTGTAGAGGAGGCGCGCGAGCGCGAGCAGTGCGTGGAGGTTGGCGCACGTAGCGCACGGGGAGGAGGGGTGCGGGCATCGGCTGCAGATCCAGGAAATATTGTCGGCGAAGAGCGTGAGGTTCTCCGCCACGAGGTCGCAGAGCACTGTCAGAGATTCCATGGCGATGAGAAGAAGAAAAAGGAGGAGGAGGAGGAAATAATAATGAGAGGGAGTTGCACCCCGCCGCCTGCCCTCGCATCCCGCCGCAGCCACCCGCGCCTACTGTTGCTTCTTGTTCTTGTTCTTCTTCTTCTATCCTCCTCCTTCTTAGGACTGTCACTATGTTTGGACGGACTGTCAACATAGTGACAGTCCTAATAATTAGGACTGTCAACAATGTTGACTGTCAATCTAATGACCCGTTCCCCTCAAGCGGAGAGCCGATTTGTCATGCCCCAGTCCCAAAATACCGATGGACAAGCCATGTGGCAATGACCAGCAGTACAACTCCAATGGACAAACCCAATTTAATGGACCCGTTAGAGTGCACTTAAGTTGTAATAAATATCAATGCAGTCTACACCATATATCTCAGTATAATTCCAATCTCATCCACAGAAAGTAAACACAAGTCAATATGATAGACCAGTTAAGATAATAGATAACAAAAAAAAGTCTATCAACAAGTCCAAATAAATAGTGTCTCGGGGAACAACCCGATAAAATAAGTCAATACATAGATCCATGAGTCAAGATATAAAATAACTGGAAGCATAAATAAATGAGTATGTAACAGAATACTCAGAAAAAATCCTCTAGCACAACCTTGTCCTCTGGTGCCAGTACTGCTCCAGCGTCTGCTCTTGTCCCGTATATCTCGGGATAAACCTCATCTGCTATACCAGGGAACATAATCCGGATCCAGGTCCTCAGGGAACATAGCAAGGTACAAGAATAACTCAAGCCAAATAAAATACAGTAAATAAAAATAGATCCTAAGGGCAAGCTATGTAACCAGCTATGTTAAATGCAAGTTGAGAGCATCACTAGTACTCAGACTGAAATCACTACAAGCTCTGTGTCGGGGTGCCGGTAGTAGTAATATCACGTAATGGGCCAAGCTCTGGAACAAAGACTAAAGTACTGCAATAATAAAATATATATGTATGTAATCAGCCTGTAGCCTGTGTGTCTCTCCCCACCTAATATAATCACACGTCTCATGTCCATAATATCTCATGTCCATAACACGCAAGATCATGACCTCTAACTAGTACAGCGAGTCATAATGATACCTATGTATACACAAGTCTTATATCACGAATTCTGTAAGCCTATACAGAATCACCATGAATAACTCAGAAAAGATTTTGTCTCATGAATAGTGTCAAGTGTCCTATGGTATGAGGTACTTGGTAAAGCAAGCACGCAAAAATATATAGGATCGTGGATTCAACTCTCTAAGTGACGTTATAGTACTCCGCGTACGGCGTCGACACCCAAATCTTGTTCGGACGCTAAGCAATGTCTCACGGTCCTAGGTTGAATAGGTACATCATAAAAGTATATGGAAAGAATATAAGCAAATAATAGCACACGATCTTCTACAAGTTGGTAAGGTACACTTGCCTGGGTTCTGAGCTTCGACATTTGCTCCAATATAAGTAAAATCTCCAGGTACGTCTCCGGATGCTGAAACAAATATCCCCTTTGCTCTCAGAATATATGAAATAGCTAGGGTTAACTATCCATAAGTCCAATTTGGACACAGGGACAGAATTGACAGTTTCTGGTCAAAGCGGGGTCCACATGTGGCCCACTTCGCACCAAAAAATGTGTCAGAGATAAAGTTCTTCAAATTTGTCAAACTTCATGTCTACAAGTCCAGAACGATGATACAAATCCAACGAAACATCCAGAACTGGATTTCGATGAGCCGATCACAAAATCGCCTGTCAAATGGAACCATGGGGCCCACGAAACAGTATTTTCGTCAAATTTCTCAGAATTGAACAAAACTTGGGTCACAGGACCAGCGTTAATGCTATGAATCTGATGGCGCAAGTTCTATTACAAAACAACAAGCACACAAAATTATGACGAGTGTCAGAACAGGCCGATACGAGGTTTTTTCGACGGATATGCGTTGATTTCGGTGTGCACGCATATCAAAATTAACTTCTACAAAATCTCACACATCCATGTTAACAATACACGCCTTTTGATGTAATTCGCATAGGACAAATTTGTCTCGTTTAGCGGAACGCACCCGTTTCGGGAAATTCCAGGTTTAGAAAACCAAGTTTTTGATCAAATTCAACAGCGAATAAATCACAGCATACAACGAATTAAAATAAACTAATTAAAGAGATTAAAACTTGTTTATGTTGTCTAAATTACTGTTCAAGTGGAATTTAAAAATATTAAGTAGGTTTAAAGAAAAACAGACATGAACATGGGTGGTTGGGACAGTTTCTGAACTACAAAATTGGTTTTTTTTTCCTGTTTTGTGTCGCGAATTGCGACCGACAAAGGACACGATAGGCCAAAATAATTATACATGGTTCAAGAGGGTCATGTGGTCTTCGCATAGGATTTAATAGATCGATATTTGGATTACTTTACAGGGAGATACAGGAACTAGAAGTAGCATACCTTGCTGTGTGTTGTTGCTCGAAATTTGGGCCACTACTTTGCGGCGGCGTGCGGCGGCGGTCCGACGATCGTCGGAGGCTGGTGGTTGGTCGGGGTGGTAGAGGAGATGATGGTGGTAAGGTTCGGCTAGGCTGGGGATTATATAGGGTGGAGGTGGGACGGTTACATGGAGCTGAAGTGGAGGGGTTGGGCGGTTTAAGGAAGAAGAAGTGGAGGGGGTGGTCGGTTATAGGGGCTTGGGGGTGGAGCACTTTAGTAGCGGATTTTGGGTCCGGGTCAGGTTATCGGGTAGTGGGTTCGGGTGTAGGTTTAGTTGGGTCGGATTGGTTTGGTTTAGTTTGGTTTGGGTTGGGTTTGTTCGGTTTGGGTTGGTTTATTTAAAACAATGTATTTATGGCCATCTAAAAATAATTTTAGACCTCAATAAATTTCAGAAAAATTACACAATATTATTAATTATACACCCAAAATATAATTTTTTGCACTATTTTAATAATTAATTTAATACACAAAAATATAAATCCATGAAGAACATTTATTATAATTAGCTAAAAATTACAGAAAAATCTTCCTTAATCTCAAAAATTCATAATTCCAATAATTAAAATTCTAAAATTAAATTCTAAAAATCTGGGTGTTTACACGATTAAAACGGATCTAGTGCGATGACCCGACCCTCTTTGCTCAACGAGAAGACTTGCTTGAGGCAAAGACATTCAGACTTGGCCCTTCAGGAGTTCAGACTTAGACTTTCAAAGACGTGCTCGGAGTATTGCTAAACCGATGCGAATCATCGCTAAGGTGGGTGGCTATGATGAACCTGTCTTTGCTTAGCCTGCACACTTAAAAATACGGACGATACATGCTAGTTGCTAGGCGAATCACCCCTTGCATGCTAATAAAGAGTACAATACACCTAGCTAAGGAAATAATCACATCTTATATTGCTTGCCTAGAACATGGTAAAGAAGTAACTTAATAGTTTTCTTATGCGCTGCGCCATATGCCTCTGCACGGTTTCAATCCTCGAACTAACCATGTTAGACTCGTGCTAGTGTAATAGTTTATGTTTCTATTGTTTCGATACTTGCCTACTTTATGTGTGCTAACTAGTACTCGCTTGTCTTATTTCAATGCTAGTCTCGTAGATTCATGTCACGACCTGGAACACAACACGAAATATGATTCACTCACCTGAGGCAGGAAGACTATCAAAATTGTCGTTCCGAGCCAAGTAATAGAAAATATTGAACGACTTCGGGACCGTTGGGTCACCAAGGTAGTTTCCATGACGGGAGCTGCAAAGATGATAAGAAAACATAAAAGTAAGATGCAAGTAAAGAATGATTAAAATGAATGGAGTTAAGGAATGGCACTAAGAGATTGTCACTAAAAGAATGGCTCGAGGAACCTGTAATAAAGAAAGATGCAAAGAACCAATGAGTCAGGAACGGCCTGGGATGGCTTGTAGCGAGGCTCATTACCTGCGTCTACAACCATTGTTGTTTACTCAGAAGAAGAAGATATCAAAAGAAAAAGAAAGAACCAATAAAAAAAAAGACTCGCTTGGTCGCGGACGCTTGTGCACAAGCTTGATTATTACAGACAGGGCGCCGGAACCGATCCGGTAGTCGCGCTAGTTATATCTAGCACGGATAAGTTCGGTCTGTCGACAGGGCACCAGGGCTACCGTCTTATTGTGACTATTTCCATAATGGCGTGTAGGCCAGCAACCCGTTCATATAGATTAAGTCAGGCTCGGTTGCGGCAATCCGCGCGCGAGTCATTGTATTTCGTCTAAGAAATCTGAATTTGAGTAACCTGAAAAATGAACAAGTAATCTGTGTAACCTGAGTTTTATGACCATTTGAATAACCTGAGTAACACGCCTGAATCTTACTAACAAAGTAACTTGTGTATCACAATTTAAGCAAACTTGTGCACCTGATTTAAAAATACGCTCGTAACATACATGTGTTCGCTATGCGATTCCTTGGATTTCAATATATGTATATATTCATGTTTTGCTAACTTGGTTGTGTCATTGGACATGAAAGAAAGAATGGTAAGTTGGTAGGTTTCGTCGTGTTACCCTTCTATCATACGGCGCACTACCACACGAGTTAGGCTTTATATTTTATGCCATAAAACTGATCATAAGGCAAGACTAGAAAGATAACTTAATAGTTTGTGCACGGAACTAATATAAAAATTTTGGATTTGTCGAGCGGGTGAGAAGCCTCCCCACTAGTGCATTCATGTACTGATAACCCACCAGATTGATTGTGGGGTACAGAAGAACCTCTTTTGGTGCAGAGTATCCCCTCGTACGCGCTAAGGTGTGGAGTTCGCTTTGGAGCCTTGGAGTGTTGCGTTCGTAGCTAAAGCACATATACAAGACATAATGTTGGAATATCACCTATGTATCATCCCATGTTGTAAGCCGCTTGGCACGCCTTTATTGTTTGTGAGAGAGAGAGAGAGAGAGAGAGAGCTTGAGCGACTTGTAATCTCGGCCTAGCGCCGCTTGTAATAATTCTTGATTATCAATAAAAAGCTTGTTATTATTTCATACTTGTGTTCATTCGATATTTTCGCTATGATGACTCTGTGAACTTGTTACCAATCACCAGTTCAGTTCTTATTCTGCTGTATTCGGACTATTTGTGCGACTCTGTAGCTTAACTATTTCATCGTCTGTTCGGATCATGGCCTTGCACGGGCGGAACTTGTACTCGCACGATATCACATCCTGATGGGAACGATCATCATGCGGGAGCACTGGCGCGGTGATTCGCGTCCAGCGAGGACGGCCAATCCTACGGGAGATCGGGGCGTGTCATATTGGTATTAGAGCACGGTTTTACGTCCTTGGACTTCTTATCGATTCTCTCAGTTTTGAAAGCTCGCTCGTGGGTTATGTGCATACGCTCTCTCTCGTTGACCCATTGGGATATTCCATACAATAAGTCTAAATATTTTTAAAACTGCATATGATTGATATGATTACTTGAATGAGATAGTTATGCGAAGACCCTTGTTCCGACCTGTTTCAGACTTTGTGGGATAGACTCGTGATAGAATTGGCAAGTTATGTGCGAACCCGAATACCTATATGTGATTACCAAGCAGGTTAGTATACGAGATAGAATATCGTTCGAATGGATAGCTATGCACACAGCCTTTCGGCTAAGTTGTGTTGAGTATCGCACGCCAAGACCTTTTGGTGCGGGCTAGTTTGCTAGCGAGATTGGGATATCTTTGGGATAAGCAGAACTCAGACTTAGAATGGCTACCGAAAGAGATGCTATAAGACTATCGCTAAGGCGAATATAGAGAATCGTGTTTGAATTTAAAAAAATAGCTCGGACGGTATTTTGTGTCGGCAGATACAAATCAAATATGGTTACTTGGATGACTATCAAAAGGGGTATATACGAGACTAAGAATTATCGAGGCGACGCTTAGGTATCGTACAAGAGTGCAAAGGAACAACTTGGTGGATATGCGAGCAGTGATGCGGACACGATTGATGATTTAATTGGATGACCCAATTCTTTAGTGGTGTATGGATCATTTTGAAAATGTTTAAGCGAATTCATAGATCTCGTGCGATAGTTGGTTTGAACGATTGAGTATGTGTTGAACAAGTGATAAGGCTTATATTGAATAGAAACTCGAGGTAATGTAATCAATATCTTGGTCGAGGAAATTTGGTGGATCATGGTGCGATTTCAAATTAAATCAAAATGGATTGAACTTGAGTAGGATATCACTCAATAGAAGTTAGCTTGGGAATGAATATTGTGGTTTTAAATTAATATAGTTGGAAGATAGCACGGATTGATACAAGTAAAGGAATATTGTGGTTCGATGAAAGAAAGCGATAACGAATTTGGTCTTGAATTATAGGTCAAACAAATTCTAAACGTCGATACAAACTCAATGGTATATCCAATTTTGGATTCCGGTGAGCCGATCACAAATTTGCCCTTCAAGTCAAACCGTGGGGCCCACGAATAGGTGGCTCGATCAACTGTCTCAGAATCGCGTAAAACTTGGGTCATAGGACCAGAGTGATACCACGAATCCAATGGCGTAAGTTTTGTCGTATTTCGACGAGCGTACACAAAATGGGGCGATAGTTTGCAAAGTCGCGATATGGGGACTTTTTACGGATACAGGTTGATTCCGATGCGCACACACGTCCGAATCAACTTTCGCAAAATCTCACACATCAGAATATACCATACGCGCCTTTCGGTATAATTGATACGCGATGAGGCAGTCCCGTTTGGTGGGGCACACTCCGTATCACAAAATTTTAGTTTTGAAATATCAAGTTTTTGGTCGTATTGGAGGTCGAATAATTTAACAAATAAAATAAATTAATAAAAACTAAAAGAACAGTAAAATTCTTGATTATATTGAGAAAAAAATCTTTTAATTAGATTTTTAAAATATTAAACAGGTTGGTGGCAAATTGGACGTGAACATGGGAGTTTGGGTCGAAATTCTGGACTATTTTTGGTCAGTTTTTCGGCCATTTTTCGGTCAATTTTTTGACCAATCCAGGACACGAAAACTCGTCCCGCTTGAAAAAAAATCCTAGAGGTTAGGTTATGAACGTATACGGATAAACCGCTCGCAGAAAAAATCAAAGATGAGAGAGATACATCACCTTGAAGAGGGGGGCTCGAGATTGCGTTGCTGCTGCTGATGCACGCGAGCGGGCGACACGCAGCTGCTGTGCGGCGGTGGTCGTCGGCGGCAAGGAAGGAGATTAGGGTTAGGGTTAGGGTTTAGTAGTATATATGTTTGTATATATATATATATATATATATATATATATATATATATATATATATATATAGAGAGAGAGAGAGAGAGAGAGAGAGAGAGAGCCGGGGGGGGGGTTGTGGTTTGCTGGGGGAGTTGGGTAGTATAGGAATTAGGTTTAGTTAGGTTTTGTATATTTTTTCTTTTCTTTTCTTTTTTTCTTTTTATTTTATTAACATTATTATTATTATTATTATTATTATTATTATTATTATTATTATTATTATTATTATTATTTATAACTATATATTTATGAACATATATATTTACATATATATATGTGGTTAAAAAATCTAAAAATAATATTTGCACACAAAATAAATTCTAGAAAATTTTACTTTGTAAAGCTTTAATAAAATACTACACCCAAAATATTTTATAAAATATTTTATAATTACTAATTAAATATTTGTCTAGTTATAATAAATCAAATAAATGCATTATCTAATTAACTAAGTAAATAACTAAATAATTATCCACAAAATAGGATAATAGTAAATAATGTACAAATCTATAAAAAAAAATGCATAACTTGGCACGGAAAATTATGGGTTACTAATTATAAAAAAATTGAAATTAAAAAATAACCACAATAAATTATATATCTAAAATATTTAAATATTTAACACTTAATCTATGGTTGTTACACTAATGCCATACTAATGCCAAATGATCAAATTTTTGTGTCACGAAAAGATCCTACAGGTAGTGTCTCCTGTGTAGGCTACTTCGTATGAAGGAAGATACATATTTTGAGGCCATCATATATTATTAATGTCCAAACCACGGTGAAGTATCCTAATAAAATTATTGTATTTTAATTGATTTAAAAAATAATCTAAAACAAATACAAGAATTACAAAATACACACAAGATACCTATTTTTGGGTGAGGGGGTTTACAATCATAGCTTCTTGTGTAGAATATGGTGCCAAGCCCTCTTTAGCATCCACTGAAATAGTAAAAGTAGTATATAGCTTCTCCTCATTTTTTGTTACCATTAGGGAAGGATGTAACCCGTCAAGGTCTATCCCTTTCATGCTCACACACACTATTTCAGTCCCGTGCCTTACAATGAAAGCCATACCCTCTGGTGTCGCTAATGATGTGCCTATTATAAGGTCTCCTTCGTTCTCTCTGTCTTCAACATCTACAACAATCACCAGTTTGCCTTGACGAATGTCCTCGATGGCCTCTGGAATTGAAGAAAAACCTTTTGTAGGAGAATCTAGATCAGGATCATTATCATAGGAAGAAAATTCATCAATTTCAGGAACTAGACCAGCTATGTCTGTTCCAATCACTACATTATCTCTTTGAAGCATGGTACCAATAGTTGCATTTTTGTCTCCATTGATTGTATCAGTATAGTGAAATACAATATCATTATCGCCAGTTCTTAGTATGGTTTTGAAGGCACCATCTCCTTGCAAAGCAAAGCATGTAGCTCTCCTGAGACTGATTGGTATCAGGTTTGATACTTCCCTCAAACTAGAAAGATTAACGAATTTTAATCTACTGAACTTCTCAGAGTAACTATAACCCAGCAGAAAATAGGTTCCCACGATGGAAGAAGTACCTGCTGCAGCAAACAAAGCCATTTCTGATTGTGCAAACTGACCTCTTGAAAGTTCTAGTTCGTCCATGAAGTGGCTATTTGCATGCCATTCTAGCTCAGAGAAGGAAAAACTGGTATGACAGACAAGGCAAGCCAAGGATATGTTCTGTAACCCAGTTCCTGGAACCCAAACCATATAAGCAGTTTGAGTCTTGAGAGCAGAAACTATTTGTGTTGCCTCCATCTTATATTTAAACATCTTTACTGCTCTTGTTTGTAACTTCAAAGCACGCTCCCAGAATTCATCTTGGATATGAACTGCTGCCGGTTCCCTGTTTCGATTCACTGCATTTTCTGACCTTATCGCATCTACCTGCACCGGATGGGAGAGAACGTAAACAACTTCATCCTCTCTCCTATGATATTGCTTGTCTCTTCCTAGCAATAATCATATAACAAATCTGACATCTCGAGCATGCTGATCTCAGTGTCTTCTTCTCTGGTTGTTGTTATTGTTCTTGGATCCTTCTTGGAATACGTATGAGATGAATCCTGAGATGATCGATCAGCATGATCACTTGGAAGATCTTCATCCTCATCAAAAGTCAAATTGGTGTCATCTCTAACTCTAGAATCAATACTCTCTTCTTCTGCTTCTTTATGTTCCTCACTATTAACCTTCTGACACAGTTCCTTTTCCTTTACACCAGAGACCACATTCTCCTCATAGGCTGAAACATTGGAAGATCCATCTTCCTTGAACGACATGTTGGTGGTCGATCCAGAGATTATTGGTTCTTCAACAACTTGTAATTCCTCTATTGTAGTATATACTGGCTTCAATTGACTTTGAACCCCTATTTTCTTTATATTTATGAACTATTGAAGTTAATATATGAAATTGCTCTTCAGATGATTTTGAATCTCCTTTATATTTCTGAGCTGCTGCAGACGAGTAGTTTCAGGCGTGATAGTATACCCTCGTCCAGCGTTCCTCTTGCTGACGGAACCATGGGGACAAATGAGCATGTCAAGGAGGTTGTGCCCACGTTGTCCCAGCATCAGCAAGATCCTCCATGCACACCTCTGGAGGAGACGAGGACAGAGATTTGGGTTGGCGGTACAAAGTAAGTCAATTAGATGGTTTAGTATAATATATATCGTGTATTTCTTTATTCATCGTATATTGATTTTTTCGATCAAAATAATTATCTCTGTATAGATATCGTCCATCGTCAGTTCAGAGACGCTTGGGCCAATTTCTGAGGAACAACTACGGTGGCCCTTGGATCAACTACTCTGAGGCTCCGGAGGAGAGGAAGGCATTCTGGTTTGCGCACTTTCAGGTAAAAGTATATTAAATAAATCCTCTAATTTATGCATATTATATAACATATCCGTGATGCTCACTTACTAAATTATTTATTGTAGCAAACGTATTTCTATCCTCCGTACCGGGCCGAGTTGATCGAGCGGCCCTTTCCTACCATTGCCGCCAAGCTTATCCGAGATGCTCTGGATGACCAGAAGGCTCATGATCGTGCTGGAAAACAGATCCAAGGTTGGATCACGCCTGAGCAGTGGACTGCGATGAGGGCTAGATTCGATGATTCGAGCTACAAGAAAAAGTCTGAGAAGGCCAAGGCGGCTAGGCGGAATGCTGCCAAGTGGTGTGGTGGCTCGATTCCGATGACAAAATATTTCCGTCGTTTGGTATGTTTTTTTAAAATATATTATTTTAATGTAAGTACCATAAAATGGTACTTGGAAAAATGTTTAAGTTTAGTACTAAATAATATATTTTTAACATGTACAGAGGGGTGAGGATGCAAACATGGTGACCGTCTTCTTGGCCACCCATCGCAAGGACGAAAATCTCATTGATGAGAGGGCCTCACAGACCTATGTAAGTATTACTTTACTTTGTGTTAATTTTAATATAACTTAGGCAATTATCGAGTTTTTAAACCTTTCTAGGCCGAGTATCTTAGGCTGCGTGAGCGGGCGACTGCTAGTGCACCTACACCTGGAGAGGCTGGTACTTCCTTGCAGCCCGTTCCAGCTCCGTCGGCGGACGACCTGTGGGTGACCGCAACTGGTGGTCTCAAAAGGGGTACGTACTACGGTACGGGATCCTATGGCGCCCTGGTTGCGACGCAGTCATCTAGGGCCTCCCCGATAGCTGCACATTCCACACAGCCCTCGCAGTCGCAGCCCTCGCAGTCGTCGACGAGAGTCCAGGAGGTCATCTAGGAGGCCGTTGACCGTCTGATTGCGTCTCTCCGTGACGAGTTGCTGCGAAGGATGGAGGAGCAACCCCGGTCCCAGCCGCAGACGGACGATCCGACGCTCATCGCACGATTCGATATGCTCGACCGCAGCATGACGGAGCTCCAAAATTTGACAAATAATATTAGAGCCTCGACAGACCGCAACATCATGGAGCTGCATGCATCACAGCTATCGATGGGCGAGAGGCTGACGATGATGCAGGATTCAATGGTTCATAGCAGTACGAGGCTGTTATCTACCATGGATTCTTATAACCAGCGACTCGCAGACTTGGAGCGGGTATGGCCTCCTGGTGCACCTACATTGACATAGACTCCACCGACGTCACTGCCTTCTCCATCGACATCGGTGTCGATTCCACGGGACGAGTATGAGTTGTTCTTATCCTTCAGGCGCGCCGGTGGTCAGCCTCCTGCAGATCCGCAGTAGTATAGCTACTTGCTGGATATTTGTATTTTTATTATTATTTAGGATGCGATTGTATGGATATATATTTGCCATATTCTTTACGATGAGATTTGCTGGATGCTTTCTTTTCTTCAAATTTTATTATATTATTCATATTAAATATGTTATTTTATCGGTGTTGAGTGTTCAACCCAAGGGGGTTGGCAAACCTAGAAATTCAATTCAGTATTCTTTTTTTTATTTTTTTCTGTAAAATTAGCGACGTTTTTAGCGACGTTTAGCGACGTTAATATACGTCGCTAACGACGTCGCTAATTAGCGATGTTGCTACACGTTGCTAATGACGTTGCTAAAATCGTCGTTGTACGTCGCAAATTGCTAACATGGCAGTATTGCCAGGTCATTAAAGACGTCGCTGTAACGTCGCTATATAAGTCGCTAATTAGCGACGTTTAGCGACGTTAATAAACGTCGCTAATTAGTGACGCTGAGTCGCTAAACGTCGCTAAATTTAGCGACACATTAAAGTCGCTAAAAAACGTCGGCATAGCGACGTTTAGGGACATTTTTTCTTTTAGCGACTTGCTTTTTTTCGACTTCTTTAAAACGTCGCTAATTATGTCGCTAAACGTAATTATCGACGTTTTTTGGGCATTTAGCGACGTTTTTAAACGTCGCTAATTTGACTTTTTCTGGTAGTGGCTCTTCAGATGATTTTGAATCTCCTTTATATTTCTGAGCTGATGCAGTTAATATCCTGATCCTCGTCTCAGGTTCCATGTGCAGACCCATTAGCATGAACTCGTGTCCACTGGTCATGGATCCCATGGCAGGGGGAACTAGAGTTTTGTTGTGAAATCAGGGTTTCCACAGGTGTTTGCTCAGGGACTGACATGATTGTATGCATCACTGGTGGACTTCCACTCCATGGATGACTAATGTTAGCATGAAGTGGTGAGTTGGACATCTGATTCGAAGGAGAAAGACTATGTGTAGCCATTGAGTAGTGTAGGAATGGAGTGGAATGGAAATTTTGGTTTGAAACCTCAAGGTTTCGGCTAGAACTGGTTAGCTCTTCCACCCTTCGTTCGAATTTATCAAATCTACCCTCAAAATTGTCGAATCGACCTTTTAGATCTAGAACAGTACATGATAAAGTTCTCATGGTGTCTTCAATGGAGAGAAATCAATCCTCATCACGTAGAGCTCGTCTTCCTTCCGAAGATACTCCTCCAAATCTGCCATGGCCGGAGCTCTCCCCTTTGCTGTTCTCGAACACTGGATCAAGCGGCTCTGTCGTATGACGTTGATCGCCATGGCTCCAAAAACTAGTCGGAGCTGATTCAGATGAAGCTCCTTGCCGATGATCATAGCCCCAAGGATTCGTCGGCTTTGATACCAATTGATGAGTTCCAAAGCTCATTGACCTGGAATTACTAGCAAATCGACCGTAATATGACATTTCTGTGTAAAATCAGTGATGAATTGAAGAAGAACATGAAAATTTTTGGGATGAACTAGGGTTTTTCATTGGAAAACTAGGAAATGAGCAGGAAAACTACAATTCAAAAGTAAACTGCAAATTTAAAACCAAAATGCAGGAAAGTGGATTACCAAGTTCTCCTCTCCTCTCTACAAGGCTTCCTTATTTATAGGTAGGTTGATAAGCTGACGCGGCTTCTCTTTCATTGCTAACAGATTACTGGTCCACCTGGAAGCTGTGCTGGCAAGTGAGACGTTGAGCTGGCAATTCTTGTTAGGTGGGACTAACGACTCAGCTAATAACAAAGCAATTGCTAAATGAGCAATTAATTGAACTGCTGCCCCCGAGAGCAGAACTGTTGCCTGCTCATCCATCCCAGATGCTCCAATATTCTTCACTGTCCAGAGAGGTTCGTATCAGTCGTAGGCATTTGGTTGTAGTCGTAGCATAGCCCCCGTTTGTAAAAGATCAGTTGTGGCCAATGCAGTTTCCTTAAAATTAGCTTGCAATCTGTTTAGTTCGAGCTAGAACCGAGTTTCGCATGCTAGGGTTAAGCTATTTTTTGGAATGTGCGTCCTAATTGAGACTTGAATAATTTTTTTGGAGTTTTTGAGTTTTTGACGAAACCATGACAATGACGAAAGCATAATTCTCCAAATGCTCATGCACATACATCCAAATTCGGCTCCCAGAAAAGCATATCAAGAGAACTTTTGGGTAGATCAGTCATTTTCTAATCAATGCAAGAAGTCCCTTTTGAAGGCCATAGAGAACTTTGGCTTTATAGGAGCAGCGCTCTCCGTTGGTCTTTTCTTGTTCCCTATTAATTAGTTAGTTACGGGTGAAGACACCACAACTTGTGGCAATGTTATATTCACACATAACAATAAAAATAAAAAAAGTGTTCTCTAATACAAAATTATTGAAAAGACAATAAAAATAAATTTTTTTTTTAACTTCCAAGTCAACTTTTTTATTTATTCCTTTTTTTTATAAATATTTTTATTCATAATTGATGATGTGGAATAAAGTTATTGTGAAGTCCATTGTCTAGATTTAGACAACCAATTTCACACTGTCCTTGTCATGTCCTTGTCTTGTCAACTTCACAACCAACTTCACATTTGCATTGGAGAATAATTTTTGAAATAATAAGTTGTGAATTCTATGTGACAACCATTTTTTCAAACTCACAACAGGGTTGGAGATGCTTTTATCCTCCTAGTTGCCCAGGCCAACTCTCAAATTCCAACGATCCATACTCACCACCTAAATTATTTCTTATTGTTTAAATATCAAAAGCAATCTAAGCAATCAATGCAATAGTTCGCTTTGTTCGAATCCGGTTAGGTCAGATCCGCACGAGCGAATCTAATGGACCGAACGTGAGCATGATTCAAAATTATCGGGTCGAGTCTGAACAATTTTTTTTTTTTTAATTTAATTAAGTCAGACCCAAGACCCAAGACCCGTTCGATTCTATTTTTAGTCTGAACTTGAACACTGAACTGTCCGAACCGTCGTCGAGTCTGTTTATACCCATAATTTCAGTTGAAGGAGCATGGTTATGGAATCATGACTCCCTTTTTAACTCTTTCGAAAGAGATGAGCAAATTGTATTGTGTTACCACAATAGGCTCCACTAGGGCCAAATTGATTTCTTTGCTAATCAATTTTTAGAGATAAAAAGAAGACCAAGGTTAAGAGTTACAATAATTTTCTAATTAACCATTTCAATATTTAACCTCTTGATTTTCCCTCTAGATGACAAGACCTTTTGATGATGAAGGAGAAAACTTTGAAGAAGTCACTTTTCCTAGAGATATTGAAATGGTCTAATGGCTTGATGGCTTGGCTTTAAAGAAACTAACAGGTTGGCTAATGGCTTGGCTTTAAAGAAAATTGATTAGCAAACAAATATTGAACTGCCCAAAAGAAACTAAAAGGTTGGCTAATGGCTTGGCTTTAAGGAATCCACATCACAGAAGCCAAACTAGACTTTACCAAGTAACTGATCTCTGGACATGATTGATTAGATTGGAGAGAATGCTAAGACTAAGGATGTCTTAATTTATGATGGTCCTTTTTTTTTTTTTTAAGATTGATAAAAAATAGTTTGTCAAGTGAGAAATACTTAAGAATGTGTCTTTGCTAAGTTAACTATATTTGAGATCTTGTACCTTCCATTAAAAATTAGACTACTCTGATTTTTAACAAATACTAATAATATTTTGGAAAGTAAGCAATTCAATAATATTTACTAAAGAAATATTGAATTTTCTTAATTGATGGTCGTCTAAGAGTACCAAATTGTTACGACCGGTGATGTTAACCTATAGGTTAAACTCAGTCTCCTCTCTCTCTCTCTCTCTGATTTCTTCGTGTTGATTCAGTAAAATCTCAAATTTGATTCTGAATTTTCTCTAACAAATAGGACACTGTTTTTTTTTATTTTAAATTTTATAATATCCATACTCGTATAGTTATCAGGGTGGAAATCTATGTTGAATAATTTAAATATATAATCCTCATCTTTCGTCAATACTATAGAATTTGATATAGTGACATGGACTTTAACATAATATTAAAACTACCTACCATATCCATGTTTAGTTGTCTGCTGCTGCATTTTTTAAGTGGATTTCACAAAAAAAATAACAATACGTGAATCAAACTCTCAAGTTTCAACCTAATAATGATTATATAACCCTCAAATTTTTTTTTTTAGAAAATATCCTGCCACCAATATGTGTGTTAATTAAGAAGCTTATCGCTTGAGAATTTTCTGGGTCTCTTTATATGCTTGCTCCTCAACCACTCTTCAACTTGATTGAACTTCTCTTTTCCTTCAATAACCTTTCTTCTTTCAACTTTTTGTTGAAGAGATGTGACCACGTTTGTCCGTGTTGACGAATTCGTAATGAAATATAACGTTACATTTTGTAGTATTGGCTAATATTGACGTATTAGCTTTACTGTATTGATTTTGTAATACCTCGATCAAATATTTATCCCAACCGATATTAGCTGATACAGACATTAGACTTTTATTTATTTATTTATTTATTTATTTATTCCTGATAAAGTCACTAAATAAAGAGTTAGAATAGAAAATAATGAGCAGACGGGACATGACAATATGGAATAGATTGATATGCTGCACTGTCGATAAGATTCCACTTTAATCATTATCTCTTGTCAAAGTTTTATTTCTATCCAAGCTTGCATTTATCTTAATATTATTTCTTGGTAGCTATCTATTGCACGTGAATAATTCATCAATGTTGAATATTATTCGATTTAAAATTAAAAAAAAGAAGACAATAGTCAAATTATCTCTAAGGGTCTGCTTGGTAACGATATTTTTTTTAATCGGTTTTGATGTATTTTTGAACCTACCGTTTATGAAGTGTTTTAAAAATATCTGTTTGTTAATTTTTTTTGAGATACTGGTTTTGGTCGGCCCAAAACTCCCAAAATCGGTGTAATATAATTTTTGATTTCTTTACAAACACCCAAAAGCGATAGATTTTGAGAATTTTTATTATTTTATTTTATTTATATCCCCACCAAAAAGTATATAATTATAGTTACTAATATTCAACCTTATTTTCTCTTTCTCATCTGTGTTTCTCTTTTACTTTTTTCAAACTACGACTACTTTTTCTAGTTAGTTTTAAAAGTATTTCTCTCCTACTTCATCCAGACATTTTTATTATTTTATGTGTTTTTATTGTTTTGATCAAATATGACTTCTATCTCTCTATCAAGGCGTGAACCGGATGATAGTTTCTGCGCTAGGAACTGCTGTCCCACCTCCACCACTGCCTCTAACTAGTGTTTTATTTACTATGTCGACATTTTAGGTCTTGAAAATTTTATAATAGTCCAGTTTGAAATTTTATTTTTCTTAAAATTCTATTTGTTGTGCTAGTGAATGATATCATTTTGAGGTACATTTGATGCTGGTAACTTAAATTGCAATTGTTGTTCCTAGTTATATGAAATTGACTGCATCTACTTGCATCATAGTTTCATCCATCAAGCACCATATCCTACTTAACATTTTTCTTATAGAATAAAAGTAACATATATATGCAATTGTCGATACAAAACACAACCGATTTCGGCATCAAAAATAAAAATTTGGAAGAGTTTTTTGTTTATTTATGGACATATAGATAATTTTATTGTTATAGAAAACTTTTAGAACCATTCATTAATGAATTATCAAACACGAATTGGACTGATTTAAAAGTCGTTATTTAAAACCATCCAAAATTTGATCCCTCATAACCGTTCATAATCGGTACACTACCGTTCATAACAGCTATTTAGTTTATTTTTTATATTTTGTTATTTTGAGTGTTCAAAACAATACTGTAATCCAAAACCGAAATTCATAAGGGTCTAAAAATACTTTCGGCTACCGATGCTGCAAACCTTAGTTAAAGAAAAAATAATCGAGCCAAAAAAAAGCATAATGGTCCGTAGAAAGAACGCAAAAGCTACCACGGCGGAGGACTGCCTGTAGGGGATTTACTGCATAAAGCCCTGTAGAAGACATTTTTTATTCCAGCGAATAGAAGATGCTCAGCTCCGCACAACAATTTGTTTGTTGTGGATGAAATATTAGGATAAGCTAACATTTATTCCAGAGTCAACTTCCGAAACAAAAGGAAGAATCAACTGTAAATTTTTGTAGTCGATTAATGACTAAAAGGCTGTGTTTGATTGAGTTTTTTTTTCATAAAAAATATGTCCATCACAATTTTTTACTATTTGTAGTGTTTGATATTTTATATTTTTTATGAAATTATTTATCAAAAAATTATCATTTTTTATATTTTTTCAAAAAATCTATAGAAAAATATCATTTTTCATGAAAAATAAAAAATAACTATTTTTCATGAAAAATAATGACAATCAAACACCAAAATTAGTTTTCCACAATTTTTTTTAAAATTCCATGAATTTTTTCTAGTAAAATAATTATGTAGAATTTATTTATTTTCACGTATTTTTCACCTTGCAATCAAACACATCATAAGTGATGAAAAAGAAGAGAGTTAATTTTTTATATATATAAACAAGTAATCTTTGGAATGTGTATACGACTAGCCTTATATACAAAACTATAATTGGTTACAACAGATAACAAGAAGACCGATTGAGATATTTAAGGGATAGATCTCTATCTATTGGGCATAATCAACAAATAGTTATAATTATCAGCAACACTCTCCCTTCAGTGTGCACAACTCAATAAAAAATTTGTTTCAGTCTTTAAGAAATATTGTCCTCAGTCTTAAATGATGATCTTTATGATCAACATTAGTCTTCAGGTAACAAATTAATGCAAGTTTATGAAAAGAATACATATGTAGGTAGACTTTACCAAAACATTGATTCGAAAAAGCCAGTAAAAAAAAAAAGAAATTAAAGGAAAAAAGTGAGTCGGTGTCGATACGTCTTTAGGACGTAAGAATATCTAGATGTATGACCAGTCCGATGTGGATGTCGCGTTAAAATCTTCTCAGGATGCCAAAAATCTAATGAAAAATGCACCTAAGTTAGAAAAATGAGTACATTATAAGGTCAAATGAATATAATATTGAATATTTTTTTTAATCCTTATTTTGACATTATCGTAAACTACTAGTGTTGTAATGCAGAGAGCTTTGCGATGTCATGAACGATCTTCTAGAAAGTTGATTTCACAAGGACTTTGTGAATACGTCGGTAAGTTGTCCTGGGATCAGATTTATTTGACTTAAAAATTTTATTGTTGTTGCTGCTGATGCGAGAAGAATTTTTTTGACACAATGTGCTTGATATTGTTTACTTTGATGTATATCCCTTCTTCATCTGGTCAATGCATTCAACGTTGTCTTCATATAATATCGTCGGACATCATTGATAGAAGATAACCGGTCCGCATTCTGAATATAATTAATTACGACTCATAATCATTTGTACTTTCGGGTGGCATTATAAAAAGCGATGAGCTCGACATGATTTGAAGAAGTGGCGACTAGGATTTGCTTTGTAGACTTCCAAGATAACGTTGTATACCAAACGGTAAAGACAAACACTTTGAGATTTCATCTTGTGGCGGTCAGATAAATAACCAACATCGACATAGCCGACAAGACAAGCGTCATTCTGAGGATCAATTCAATACCTCTTCATCGTCTTCCTTAGGACGAAATGAGTCTGATTCAGCATCTAGACAACAGAAAATCATAGGTATACTCGAGGGTTTTGCTTTATCCATACTAAACCGATGTAACACCTTCTGGACATAACTCGATTGGTAAATAAAACAATTATAGGTACAATGCTTAAGATACAAGCCTAAACATAATCATGTTTCCCCCAGATAATTTATCTCAAATTTAGACCCAGGTGCGAAACACTTATCTCAAGTTCTTTAGGAGTCCCGATGAGATTCATGTCATCGACTACTACTATTGCAAACCTGGGATGTGATTTCTTGATAAACATGCAAGGACATACTTCATTGTTCATATATCTCTAATTTATCAAATACTCACTTAAACGGTTATACCACATCCATCAAGATTCTTTCAATCCGTAAAGTGAACGTCTTGACCAGATTGAGAGTGTCCCGGGGTCTCGAAATATTTACATAAGTATACGAAGTCTCTCAAGGACATTCTTATATATATATATATATATATATATATATATATATATATATATATATATTTATATTTATATTTATATATATATCCAATTCTCCATACAAATATGTTGTAACAACACCCATCAACTGCATATTCAGTTTTTTTTAAAAACTGTGAGACTCATCTCACTATCACGTATTTTTTATGTTCATATCTTGTATATGTGTGCTATTATTGTATATGGCTTCCCGTATATTTTTCTGAATTTCTCTAGCTGCTCCCATGTAATTTCTAGATTTGTGAATAGTGTTAACCACTCTTGATATATAATCCCTCTCTTTCTCTCTCTTCCCCATTCTTTCACTTTTTTCCTGTTTTTATTTTATTTTACTTTCCTCTCCCCTCCTCCCTAGCCGAGAGCAGCCCAGGCTAGTCCCCCTCCCTTTTCCCTTGGTAGTACTGGGATTAGTTAGTGGTGGTTTTAGGCAAGTACATCTTGCTAATAAGGAAGAACTTGCACTTTTTATTATTGTGGATTTTTTATATTTTATTAGTCTATATTGTGCTCTATGAACTCCTATGCACATTTACTTCTTGGTATTTTCAATTTTGATAGTTTGGTTGGATTAGATCTACATTTTTAGTTTAATGTGTTCTTGACATTTTTATGGTTTTGATCTCTTAAAACTTATTGTTTTCCAAAATTAGTTGATCTATGTGAGAGAGCATCTGATTTCAAGTGATTTAGAACTTACTTCTATGGATTTGGGCTGGAAATGAGAATTTCATGGAGAATCACATTTTCAGGACTTGGAGTTTTTTTATAATTAAAATTTGCCGTTCTAGGACGAAGGAGCTCCATGCGGCCTGCTTTGCATGCGGCCTGGACTCCTCACTCCAAAGTCAGCATGCGGCCATCTTGTTAGACGCATGACTGAATTTGGACATGCGTCCCTTGACCAAATGCATGAAACTTGAACGAAAGAAATTTCTCTAAGTTCCTGATTCTATGCGGCCCAGAGGAGGATGCGACAAAAGTTGTCTATGCGGCCCGAGCTATGTATTCCTCTTTTTCTCTAATACATGACTCAGAACTGCCTTTGCATGATTTCCCCTAAAATTATCTTTTCTTCTCTGACACACCTTATTGGCCAGTTACATCGGTCACTTATCTGACACACTTTATTGGCTAATCACTTCAGTCACTTTCTGGCCTTATATTTATTTCTGTTACTCAACCCTTGTCCCGAGGAGTGGACCTTGTGATGATCCATGCAGCCAGTTTGATCCATGCGGTCAGCTTCTTGCATGTGATCCATTTCTTGCTTGCGGCCAGTTTGATCCATGCGGCCAGCTTCTTACATGCGGCATGTTTCTTGGCTACGGCCAGTTCATCTCCTGTACTTCTAGCACTTATAGTAGCAATATTTTTTTGTTATATGTTCTCTTATGGATTATTTACTCCTTGTGCTTGGCCCAATTAGTTAAATTCATATGATGTCTATTATTTTTGAATTGCTTATAACCTGGATACTACAATTACCAGAACATGGAATACCCGAAACATGGAATGTAATGGCACTGTTAAACTGAGAACTCATGGCACCTGACTTGTACTGAATGAACCGGATCCCTGACTCCAGATACCTGACATATACAGAGAAACCCGATAGTGGCTCGACGTAGCTCACTCCTGACATTCTAGAATCTCCAGAACTGAAATGCTTGTACTGATAAGATAAATTTACGTGGTTGATTCCTTGTCCCTGTCCTGAATGTACTTGTCAAGATATTTTCTAGTCTTGCATCATATCTAAGGCAGATTCCTGACCACCACGGTCATGAATCCTTGATAATTTGCCTAAGTAAATAACTAGAATAATTATCTAGAAGCATCTAGAGATATTTTTTGGCTATATGCAATCCCGGTATCCCAGCGACACCTGATGGATTTGGAGCTCTCCGTCGAGAGGGGCATACTTCCAGCACACCGTCGAGTGTTACAATTTTCCAGAAAAATACTTTATACTTAATTAATCCATGATATGTACTCTTACATCTGGATAACACGGATAGTCTGTAGGGCATATGGCTGTATGAAATCTCAATTGTATTTGTTAGTAACCAGGATTATGATAACCCTAGTTAGTTAATGGTAGTAAGCCGTAGGTCATATTTGGTCGTGATTTCATATTTTCTAGTCTTGTCTTGTCTTGGATTATCCAGCTACTAATCCTGAACTGTATCCGTTACTGATTTCAGAACTGTTTAACTGTTTATTTACATATTACTCTTATTTATATTTCCTAATGCTATTGAATGTTTGCATTCTTGTCTTAGTTCCTTAAGTTGGCTCCCTTGTGGTACTATGCTGTTTTGGGGTCTGATCCCACTGGTTTTGTATGGCCAAATTTTGGAGCAACACCACAGGATCTTCCGTACATCCCGCCTCCAGATGGTGAATACGAGGAGCACCCGAGGACTTGAGTGGGTTTCTTCTTCATCATCCACCTGATCTTGTACTTATACTTTTGAGACGTTAGCCACCGAGCACGTGTTTAGCTCGTATTTTAGTATTTGACATTCTAGCATGCGGGCCTACATGTAAAGCATATTCTAGACTATAACTAGAGCTGATCATGTAATATTGTACTCTGCTAGTTCTTTATTTTGGTAATTAGCTTCATGATCATCTATGTATGTATAGTTTTGGATGCCTTACTATTATATGTTTGGTGATTATACTTCTTGTAACTTGTTGCTTGCTCGAGATTGAGACAACTAGGACTCTTGAACCAAGAATGACTATTGGATTGTAGAGTAAACCCTCATATGTCTAGACAGCCGTGACCGTATCTCAGGGTATAGAGTACTCTGGTGTACGTAGCTGGCTTTGTCCGCCCCCGCTCTCTAGTATTCTAGTTCTGGGGCGTAACAAAAACTATCAAACTGACAAAGTAGAGAAACCTAATGACGTTCAATACGAGAGAATACTTCTCCTCAAAACCAATTCCGAGGCGCTGTGAGAAGCCTTGCACCACGAGACGTGCTTTACACCATACTATTTCATTCATCTAATTATGCTTCATTACGAAGCCCCAATTGTATCTTATTGGTGTTGGAGTTATATATTTGAACACTTTTCTATTCAATAAGAAATCTAACTCGACCTAGATTACTTCTTTCATTTTGACCAATCAGTTTTATGTTCACATTATTAAATAGAATGTGGTTCAATATCGTCACACTTTATAATTGACTAGCTGCAACTGTACAGTGTTTGTCACTCACCATACCAAATATCTGTATTTTTACATATATTTGTTCTTGTATCATGTATTTCGTGTTCCTGTATCCAGTATCGGTATGGTATCTGTACGTATTGCTAGTATCCGTATTCATTAGTGGACCCATATATTCTATTATTGTTTTTTTCTATGATAGTTTAGAAAGCTGTATGGACAGGTTTCCCGTTGGGTGATCAATAGGTCTAAATCGCTTGACTGACTTATGCAACTATTTTTAATTTTTTAGTTTTACACAAGATAATTATACATGAGACTATCATAGACTTATAGATTATCCACTTAGCATTGTTATAGATCCTACTAGTTCTCGTGCGTAGACTGACGTACCATTAAATTGTCCAAACTAGAAAATTATCCTTCATGTCGGTATACCATCAGTATATCGCGGTATACTGCCGTTATATCATCAGGGTACAGTTCATCCAGTCAACAGAGCTGATTTGACAACTCTATTGTCCATTGGTCCTTTGATTTTCTTGTGAACTGTTGGGTTGTCTATTGGGGCATGGATGGGTGGGGTGACCATCATATATTGGTTATTCCTCTCCCCTCTATCTCTATATCCTCTTTATTTCTCTCTATTCTCTTTTTTTCTCTCTTCTTCATATCTTCTCTATTTTCTTTCTTCTTTCTTCTTTCTTTTTTGGGCTGACCTAGGAGTTGAATATTGAGATCAAGGGTATAATTTTTGAACCCCTCTTGGAGGAGGAGTGGAATATTAGGCTTTGATCTTGACCTAGGCAAGTACATCTTGCCATTTGTGAATAAAACCATATTTTCTATTGTATTTTATTTTTCTATGTATTATGTGCTTAGTGTTATCCAAAACATGTTTATTTAAGTGGGTTTCATCATAATTCATGGCTACGTAATTAATTTTTGTTTGACATAGGTTTAGCTTCCTAGGTTAGATTTGTGATACCATGGTGTAAACTAGGGATCGATTGTGAGTGATTGGTTTTCTACTATCAACCTAGTTCTATATGTTATAGGAGACCTACTCCTAGTATCATGACTTGTTATGATTGCAATGGGCTAGATCATGGTATAATTTTTGCCTCGAAAACCCTTATTTCATGAGCTGTCTATACAATTTCTGTGTAAGAGATATACCGCTAGTATACCGCTTCCATAAACTGTTGGTATACCGGTCATATAGGATTTTGTGAGCTTGAGGTTCTATATCTTGTAATGACCCGTTCTGCTCTGGTGGACAACCGATTCAAACGACGCAAGTGCAATGACCCGACCCGCTTTGCTCAGCGAGAAGACTCGTTTGAGGCAAATGATTCCAGACTTGGCCCTTCAGGAGATTCAGACTTAGACTTTCAAAGGCTCGCTCAGAGTATCGCTCGACCGAGACGAATCATCGCTAATGTGGGTGGCTACGATAAACTTGCCTTTGTTTAGCCAGTACACTTAAAATATGGACGATACATAGTCGCTAGGTGAATCTCCCCTTGCATGCTAATAAAGAATAAAAAACACCTAGCTAAGGGAATAATCCCATCTTTTATTTCTTGTGTTAGAACGTGGAAATAAAATTTGGCTTATAACTTGGACCCTCGCTTGCTACCTTTGCTTTGTGCAAGTAGACCCCACTATACCTCGAATAGATCATTATATACTCTTCGTAGTGTACTGCTTCAATTATTTACACTGCTCGTCCCCTAGATTATGTCGCTCTATATGTCCCTGTACGGTTTCACTCCTTACACTACCCATTAGACACGTGCAAACTTAAAGGCTTATGTTCTAAAGTAGACTATACCACTCGTTTCCTTATTCTTATGTTTACACAAATGAAATACTTGCCTGCTTATATGTTAACTTGTACTCGTTACCTCGATTTAATGCTTGTCACTTATAAGCATGCCATAATTCATCGCACTTCACTATCTGTGATTCACTCAGTTGAGGCAGGAAGGCTATCAAGATAGTCATTCCGAGCCAAGTATAGAATATTGATAGTATTCGGGACCGTAAGGTCACCATGGCATTTTCCGAACTAGGGGACTGCATCATGGACAATTAAGCAATATAACATCACAACTTCTCTAAAAATAAATACTCGTTCTGTACTTAATCTGACGGCTCGGAGAGTCGATACTGTACCTGATATATCTTGGCTTGAACCTGTACCTGTACCCGTTAATTATATCTGTATATGTACCTGCGATAATCTGAAAAACTTGAGGATAGGCGCGGTCACTGACAACTTGTGCACAAAGGGATTTTTGAATCCAAGTTCTGCGGACGGTCGTCGGGGCACTGGGGCCGATCCGATCTAGACCGAATAATCGAGTAGTTGTCTGTTTGTGGCAGGATGGGTGCAAAGCCACCGTTGTATACTTGCTTGCACACCATCTTTGCCTCGTGATTACATTGTCCACTATAGAAGTCATGCCAGTGACCCTCTGTCATATAGATTAAGTTGGCTCGATTGCGATAATCCGCGTGCGAGTCATTGCATTGTAGGTAACTGCTCTGTGTAATACATCTGTATCTATTTCTGTATCTAAGTACCTGAGACTTCTGAGTATAGCACATCTAAGTAATTCGTGTAACTCGTGCATCCGAATCAGAAATCCCGTCCGTGACACTTGTGTTTGCTTATGCAATTTCCCTTGGATTCCATTATATATATATATATATATATATATATATATATATATATATACCCGTGCTTGGTTTAACTTAATTTTCCTTGGACAGGAAAGGACAAATGGTAAGTTGGTAAGTAATCGCCGTATTACTCATATATCGCACGGCGCACCGCCACGCGAGTTAGGCTCTTCATTATGCCATGAAACTGATCCTAAGGCAAAACTAGAAAGATAACTTAATAGATGGTGCAAGGAGCCTTTATAACATGTTTGGATTTGTCGAACGAGCGAGAAGCCTCCCCACCAGTGCATTCATGTACTGATAATCCACTAGATTGCTTGCAAGGTGCGAAAGAACATCGTTCGGTGCGGAAACCCCCTTCGTGCGTGATAAGGCATGGAGTTCGCTCTGGAGACTTAGAGTGTTGCGTCTGGAATTGAAGTATGTATACAAGTCATAATGTTGGAACATCGCTTATGTATCATTCCACAAATGTAGCCACTTGGCAGGCTTTTATTGTTTCGAGAGAGGGGGCTTGAGCAACTTATAATCTCGGCCTAGCGCCGCTTGTAATACTTGTTCAATATCAATAAAGAGCTTATTTTACTTCTATACTTATGTTATTCAATGCTTCCTCTATTGACGACTCTGTAAACTTGTTACCAATCGCATGTTCGTTTCTTATTTTACTGTATTCGGACTATCTGTGCGACTCTGTGGCTTAGACATTTATCACCTGTTCGGATCATGGCCTTACACGGGCTCAACTTGTGCTCGTGCGGCATCACGTCCAGATGGGAAAGATCATCTCGCGGGAGCACTGGCGCGGTGATTTGCGCCTAGCGGGGATGGACGATTACCTGTGGGAGTTCGGGGCGTGACATATTGGTATCAGAGCATGGCTTTACGCCTTTGGACTTACTTATCAATTTTCTCAGTTTTGAAAGCTCGTTCATGGGTTATGTGCATACACTCTCTCTCTCAATGTCTCAACGGGATATTCCATACAATGAGTCTAAATACTTTAAGAAAAAAGTGCATGCGAATGATATGATTGCTTGAACTGGATAATTATGCGATGGCCTTTGTGTCAACCTGTGTTAGACTTTGTGGGAATATAATCGTGCTAGAATTTGTAAGTTATATGCAAACCCGAATACCTATACATGATTTTCCAAGTGGTTAATGTGCGAAATAGAATATCATTCAGACGGTTAGCTATGCACACAGCCTTTCGGCTAAGTTGTGTTGAGTATCGCACGCCAAGACCCTTTTTGGTACAATCAAGTTTGCAAGCGAGATTGGAATATCGTTCAGATAAAGATAAGTCAAACTTAGAAAGGAAAGCGATAGAAACCTTATCACTTTATTGTTAAAGCGATTATAGAGAATCGTGCTTGAATTTTGAGAAATAGCGCGAACGATATTTCGTGTCGGCAGATACTGATAATTCTTGATTCAACAGGATACAAATCAGATATGGTTTACTTGGATGACTATCGACCTGATATATATACAAGACTAAGATTTATCAAGCGATGCTTAGGTATCGTGCATGAATTCTAAGGAACGATTTGGGGAATATGATACTGAGTGATGCAAACATGATTGAAGATTTAATTGGGTGACTCAATTTATGAGTGGTATATGAATTGTAAACCCCCTGAATTTTCAAAATTTTAAAAACTGGATTTTGCACGATTTTCAGGAATTTTCTGGGATTTTTCAGTAATTTAAAACAGGGTTTTAATTATTCAATGATTTTTAATTGGTATTAAACAATATTAAAATATTATGAAAATAATATTTTTGGATGTAAAATAAAAAACTGGACTTAGGGCAATTTTCTGGAATTTATCGGACCCCGGACCTATTTTTAAATGCCTAAAAACTAATTGTTTAATTAATTAATTAATTATTTATTTATTAAATGATTTTATTATTATTGTTATTATTATTATTATTATTAGGTTTTGGGCCCGGCCCGGCCCAGTGGGCCGAGCCCAGTGCAACCCAGCCCAACCCCCATGGCCATAGCGGGTCGGGCGGGTCCGCTCACCCGGATCCGCGCCCGACCCGGACCCGCATCCCTGTCACCCGTCGTCCCCACGTTCGACCGAGAATTGCGCCGGCCGCCGCGATTCCGGCCACGCCGCAGCCACGTAGCCCCTCCCCCTCCATTTCCCTCGGGCCACGACGCCCCGGCCTTCCCGCCTCGACAGCCCCTATAAAGACCCCCATCTCCGCCTCCTTCCATCCCCCAAACCACCTGCAAACCCTAACTCCCCGACGCTCCGGCGAGCCCCCGACTTCCCCTCAGCCCCTGCGCCACCTCCACCCGCCGTCCAGGCCACCGTCCCCAGCCAGAACCTCTCCTCTCTCCTCCCCGCAGCCTCGATCTCGACCTCCAGACGTCTCCCCGCCGTTCGAGAGCCGCCCTAGCCGCTGTCGACGACCCCGCCGACCACCCAGGGCCTCGCCGACCGACAGCCAGCCCCCCAGAGCACCGGACACGGCTGAGGAACCTCGGACACGGTGATAGGACGCGGACACAGTACTGCCCTAGGCTGGACACGCTGACACGTGTCCAGGACACGATACGGACACAGTTCAAACCCCGATTTCTCGGTCCCCTTCAGGTACTCGTATCTTGCAACCCTGATCTCCGTTTTCGATTCCGTCAATTCCTACGCGTAGCCTGTATGACCCTCTCGGTGTCCGGACAAACTGTTCGGGACATCGCGGCCTGTGGAGATCGCACACCGCGATCCAAAAACAGGAAAAAAAACCAGACCCTGTTTCACCCCGGAACTGAGTACGCCCCGCCAAACGGGACGACTTGGTCGCGCGCGGTCTTCACAGATACGTGCGCCTCGTCGATACGGACGTGTGGGATTTCGCGGAAGCTGATTTGGGTGTGCGTGCACACCGGAATCAACGCGTATCCGCGGACATCGCCCCGTATCCGTCTTTTCTGCAATTCACCCTAACTTGGTGTACACACATCGGATCGAGACGAAACTTGCGCCATCGGACTCGTAGCGATACGCTGGTCCTGTGGGTCAAGTTTGGTTCAATTCTGAGAACGTTGACGAAATCGCGTGTCGTGGGCCCCACAGGCCCCGCTCGACGGGCGATTTCGTGATCGGCTCATCGGAATTCAAATCTGAAAGTTCCGTTGGGTTCGTATCAGCGTTCCTGACCTGTTGACACTAAGTTTGGTGAATTTGGAGACCTTTGACCCTGACGCGTTTTTCGGTGCAAAGCGGGCCCACCGGTGGACCCCGTTTTGGCTCGAAACTGCCGTTTCTGCCCTTGTCTCCAAATTGGACCCAAGGACAGGCGTTCCTAGCTGATTGATATTTTCTGGATCTGATGGAGATGTTTATTACAGCAACCGGAGTGCCGCCTGCAATTCCCACCGAAGTCAGAGCTGCAAACATAGCCAGAACCACAGGCAAGTGTACCTCGCCAAAACTTGCAGCTTGCTACATATTTCCTGGACTTGGTTATACATCAGTGGGCAAGTAAAGCTTGCCAATTTCTCAGATATTTCTGGTTTAGTATTTTACCTGATTGCTGTAGATTTTTATGTAAACTTGATTAACTGCTCAACCCAGGACACCTGACACTATTCATGTGACGGAATTGCCTGAGATATACCTGGTGATTCCGTATAGGTTACATATTCATGTCATTACAGTTTACATGCCTAGATTCTAGCCTGACTCATTGCATTAGTTCAAACTTGCGTGACTTGTACCTGATATATTCTGGAACTGTGACGTGAGATTACATGGGGTGGGGAGAGTATTACCATATCAAGGCTGATTATAATGTAAATAATGTTATCTGGAGGTGTCCTAGTCTCTGATACAGAGCTTTGGCATAAGTTCTGGCTCTTCTAGAAAATACTGCTATGGTTTCTTAGACACTGATCCTGTAGTAGTCTCAGCCTGAGTATGACTAAAACTCTCACTTGCATATCACTAGCTGGTTTACATATTTACCCTGCTGTTTATTTTATTACTGCACTGCATATGTTTTGGCTTGTATTTTCTGTACCTTGTTATGTCCCCTGAGGACCTGGAATGGACTATGTCCCCAGGTACAGCTGAAGAAAACTACCCCGAGGTGTACGGTACTGGAGCACTCCTTGGAGCAGAACAAGGAACAGGGGACGAGATAGTGGCCGAAGACTTCTCTTGAGCACCAGCTTCGGTTATACAGTATTTCCATTTCCAGCATTTATTTTCTGTCTTTTTCCTTAAATGTAACAGACTAAGTTCTCGGAATTGTTTCCCCGAGATAACCTTATTTGCTATTGCCAATTTAATTCCATTGCATTTATTTCCTGGCTATTAATCTGTGTTATCTGTGGATGAGATTAGAAATACCTGAGACTGTAACTTAGTCTTGCTAGACTACAGCTTAAGCATGCCCTGATGGATCCAATAAATTGGGTTGTCCATCGGTGCGTGCTGCTGGCCATTGCCACGCCTCTCCAGTCCCTCGTCATTTTGGGACTGGGGCGTGACATGGTTTTTGTGGTGGCCCATGCAGGTCTACGACTAAATTGTTCGGTTTCAACTTAGGGACCGAACAGGCCTGCAATAAGATAGGATAAGTTTTTAGAATCTCATCCACTTGCTTGAATCGTTTTTGATATCTGTATCGCATTCGAATTAATTTATTTGACTTGCATCTTGCCTTGACTCCTGTACGCCTCTTATTGGGTATTTTGGATACAGGGAAATGGACCCACAAGAAGGCAACGAGACTCCCGTCAGAACGCCACAAGCTACAGGTGTCACCTACGACGACGAAGTGACACCAGTCGGAGGAATTTCCACAACTCAACAGAGCCAGCCGGCAGGTCAACCTACCTCCCGATTTCGGCGCGATGACATCCCACCTCCGCCACAGTTCGTCCCACCAATGCCCGTGTTCCCACCAGGACAGCCAATCGACGGGCAGCAAATATTTCAGATGATCTACGCGATGATGCAAGCTCAGCAACAAGTTCAACACGAGGCTCAGCGTCGCGAAGCTAATTTCTTAAGGGACAGCTTCGTAACTGCACTGGGGCAGGCCAACCTACCAGCTCGACGGCCAACTACCGGCTCAATCACTGACTTCCTCCAACTGAAGCCCCGCACTTTTTCTGAAAAAGAGGAGCCCACAGAAGTTCATGAGTGGCTCACCAACATACGGCATCAACTTGAAGCAGCCGAGCTTCCACGAGAACGCTGGATGACTGCCGTCCGAATGTAACTGACGGACAACGCCCATCACTGGTGGCTATCCGAAGAGGCACGGCTCGGACCAGACCGAGTCACCTGGGAGGAGTTCTCCAGACTCTTCCAAGAGATGTACATTCCTGCCATCGCTCGATCAGAACTGCGGGACAAATTCAATCGCCTCACTCAGGACTCCATGACGGTGGAAGAGTACAACGCAGAATTCATACGTCTGAGCCGATTCGCCCCCACCCTGATCCCGACTGAGGAAGAGAAGGCCGAGAAATTCTTCGACGGACTGAACATTGAGCTGCAGAAACTAATTGGGTCCGTCGCACCAACATCATACTCGGACGCATGGAGCGCGTCACCAAGAGAGAGGCCAGACTGAAGAGGTCTTCCCCATCATCAACATCCAGAACACCACAAGAAGAATCTGCAAAGAGACCGCACCAACAGCAGAAGGCACCTACACCACAAACGGTAGTCCTCCTTACTTGTCACTACTGTGGCAAAGCAGGCCATATCGCCAAGGAATGCCGACGCAGACTAGGATTGTGTTTGGCATGCGGATCCCGTCAGCATTCAGTAAGGGATTGCACTCAACGTGGAGAAGGAGCACCAAGGACGAACCAGCAAACTCCACCAGCGCCTCGAGCAGCACCCTACCAGCAAGCTCAGCAGCAGCAGAGGAATCTACCTCAAGGACGAGAGCAAGCTTACGCGATGACTGTGCAGGATGCTGATGCGAGTAAGTGATTTATAGTTTTTCCGTTTTGTCTTGTTGTAGTTCGTGCCTATTGGTTCGTGACCTCAGCCCCAACCTAGTAAATTTGTAACTTGTAATCATAACCTGGTTTTCCTAAAAGGTTATAGTTTTAACTAGATTTTCCTGGAAGTGCATAACTTTCATTATTAGGGAAACGGTAGTTCCCTGAAATATCTTGTGATGTGTTTTCAACCGATGTTTGCGACCGCGTCATCTCTGTTGACCGGTTATTCTTTGATTGCGAGGACGCAATCCTCTTAAGGGGGGTAGATTGTAAACCCCCTGAATTTTTAAAATTTTAAAAACTGGATTTTGCACGATTTTCAGGAATTTTCTGGGATTTTTCAGTAATTTAAAACAGGATTTTAATTATTCAATAATTTTTAATTGATATTAAACAATATTAAAATATTATGAAAATAATATTTTTGGATGTAAAATGAAAAACTGGACTTAGGGCAATTTTCTGGAATTTATCGGACCCCGGACCTATTTTTAAATGCCTAAAAACTAATTATTTAATTAATTAATTATTTATTTATTTATTAAATGATTTTATTATTATTGTTATTATTATTATTATTATTAGGTTTTGGGCCCGGCCCGGCCCAGTGGGCCGAGCCCAGTGCAACCCAGCCCAACCCCCATGGCCATAGCGGGTCGGGCGGGTCCGCTCACCCGGATCCGCGCCCGACCCGGACCCGCATCCCTGTCACCCGTCGTCCCCACGTTCGACCGAGAATTGCGCCGGCCGCCGCGATTCCGGCCACGCCGCAGCCACGTAGCCCCTCCCCCTCCGTTTCCCTCGGGCCACGACGCCCCGGCCTTCCCGCCTCGACAGCCCCTATAAAGACCCCCATCTCCGCCTCCTTCCATCCCCCAAACCACCTGCAAACCCTAACTCCCCGACGCTCCGGCGAGCCCCCGACTTCCCCTCAGCCCCTGCGCCACCTCCACCCGCCGTCCAGGCCACCGTCCCCAGCCAGAACCTCTCCTCTCTCCTCCCCGCAGCCTCGATCTCGACCTCCAGACGTCTCCCCGCCGTTCGAGAGCCGCCCTAGCCGCTGTCGACGACCCCGCCGACCACCCAGGGCCTCGCCGACCGACGGCCAGCCCCCCAGAGCACCGGACACGGCTGAGGAACCTCGGACACGGCGACAGGACGCGGACACAGTACTGCCCTAGGCTGGACACGCTGACACGTGTCCAGGACACGATACGGACACAGTTCAAACCCCGATTTCTCGGTCCCCTTCAGGTACTCGTATCTTGCAACCCTGATCTCCGTTTTCGATTCCGTCAATTCCTACGCGTAGCCTGTATGACCCTCTCGGTGTCCGGACAAACTGTTCGGGACATCGCGGCCTGTGGTGATCGCACACCGCGATCCAAAAACAGGAAAAAAAACCAGACCCTGTTTCACCCCGGAACTGAGTACGCCCCGCCAAACGGGACGACTTGGTCGCGCGCGGTCTTCACAGATACGTGCGCCTCGTCGATACGGACGTGTGGGATTTCGCGGAAGCTGATTTGGGTGTGCGTGCACACCGAAATCAACGCGTATCCGCGGACATCGCCCCGTATCCGTCTTTTCTGCAATTTACCCTAACTTGGTGTACACACATCGGATCGAGACGAAACTTGCGCCATCGGACTCGTAGCGATACGCTGGTCCTGTGGGTCAAGTTTGGTTCGATTCTGAGAACGTTGACGAAATCGCGTGTCGTGGGCCCCACAGGCCCCGCTCGACGGGCGATTTCGTGATCGGCTCATCGGAATTCAAATCTGAAAGTTCCGTTGGGTTCGTATCAGCGTTCCTGACCTGTTGACACTAAGTTTGGTGAATTTGGAGACCTTTGACCCTGACGCGTTTTTCGGTGCAAAGCGGGCCCACCGGTGGACCCCGTTTTGGCTCGAAACTGCCGTTTCTGCCCTTGTCCCCAAATTGGACCCAAGGACAGGCGTTCCTAGCTGATTGATATTTTCTGGATCTGATGGAGATGTTTATTACAGCAACCGGAGTGCCGCCTGCAATTCCCACCGAAGTCAGAGCTGCAAACATAGCCAGAACCACAGGCAAGTGTATCTCGCCAAAACTTGCAGCTTGCTACATATTTCCTGGACTTGGTTATACATCAGTGGGCAAGTAAAGCTTGCCAATTTCTCAGATATTTCTGGTTTAGTATTTTACCTGATTGCTGTAGATTTTTATGTAAACTTGATTAACTGCTCAACCCAGGACACCTGACACTATTCATGTGACGGAATTGCCTGAGATATACCTGGTGATTCCGTATAGGTTACATATTCATGTCATTACAGTTTACATGCCTAGATTCTAGCCTGACTCATTGCATTAGTTCAAACTTGCGTGACTTGTACCTGATATATTCTGGAACTGTGACGTGAGATTACATGGGGTGGGGAGAGTATTACCATATCAAGGCTGATTATAATATAAATAATGTTATCTGGAGGTGTCCTAGTCTCTGATACAGAGCTTTGGCACAAGTTCTGGCTCTTCTAGAAAATACTGCTATGGTTTCTTAGACACTGATCCTGTAGTAGTCTCAGCCTGAGTATGACTAAAACTCTCACTTGCATATCACTAGCTGGTTTACATATTTACCCTGCTGTTTATTTTATTACTGCACTGCATATGTTTTGGCTTGTATTTTCTGTACCTTGTTATGTCCCCTGAGGACCTGGAATGGACTATGTCCCCAGGTACAGCTGAAGAAAACTACCCCGAGGTGTACGGTACTGGAGCACTCCTTGGAGCAGAACAAGGAACAGGGGACGAGATAGTGGCCGAAGACTTCTCTTGAGCACCAGCTTCGGTTATACAGTATTTCCATTTTCAGCATTTATTTCCTGTCTTTTTCCTTAAATGTAACAGACTAAGTTCTCGGAATTGTTTCCCCGAGATAACCTTATTTGCTATTGCCAATTTAATTCCATTGCATTTATTTCCTGGCTATTAATCTGTGTTATCTGTGGATGAGATTAGAAATACCTGAGACTGTAACTTAGTCTTGCTAGACTACAGCTTAAGCATGCCCTGATGAATCCAATAAATTGGGTTGTCCATCGGTGCGTGCTGCTGGCCATTGCCACGCCTCTCCAGTCCCTCATCATTTTGGGACTGGGGCGTGACATGGTTTTTGTGGTGGCCCATGCAGGTCTACGACTAAATTGTTCGGTTTCAACTTAGGGACCGAACAGGCCTGCAATAAGATAGGATAAGTTTTTAGAATCTCATCCACTTGCTTGAATCGTTTTTGATATCTGTATCGCATTCGAATTAATTTATTTGACTTGCATCTTGCCTTGACTCCTGTACGCCTCTTATTGGGTATTTTGGATACAGGGAAATGGACCCACAAGAAGGCAACGAGACTCCCGTCAGAACGCCACAAGCTACAGGTGTCACCTACGACGACGAAGTGACACCAGTCGGAGGAATTTCCACAACTCAACAGAGCCAGCCGGCAGGTCAACCTACCTCCCGATTTCGGCGCGATGACATCCCACCTCCGCCACAGTTCGTCCCACCAATGCCCGTGTTCCCACCAGGACAGCCAATCGACGGGCAGCAAATATTTCAGATGATCTACGCGATGATGCAAGCTCAGCAACAAGTTCAACACGAGGCTCAGCGTCGCGAAGCTAATTTCTTAAGGGACAGCTTCGTAACTGCACTGGGGCAGGCCAACCTACCAGCTCGACGGCCAACTACCGGCTCAATCACTGACTTCCGCCAACTGAAGCCCCGCACTTTTTCTGGAAAAGAGGAGCCCACAGAAGTTCATGAGTGGCTCACCAACATACGGCATCAACTTGAAGCAGCCGAGCTTCCACGAGAACGCTGGATGACTGCCGTCCGAATGTAACTGACGGACAACGCCCATCACTGGTGGCTATCCGAAGAGGCACGGCTCGGACCAGACCGAGTCACCTGGGAGGAGTTCTCCAGACTCTTCCAAGAGATGTACATTCCTGCCATCGCTCGATCAGAACTGCGGGACAAATTCAATCGCCTCACTCAGGACTCCATGACGGTGGAAGAGTACAACGCAGAATTCATACGTCTGAGCCGATTCGCCCCCACCCTGATCCCGACTGAGGAAGAGAAGGCCGAGAAATTCTTCGACGGACTGAACATTGAGCTGCAGAAACTAATTGGGTCCGTCGCACCAACATCATACTCGGACGCATGGAGCGCGTCACCAAGAGAGAGGCCAGACTGAAGAGGTCTTCCCCATCATCAACATCTAGAACACCATAAGAAGAATCTGCAAAGAGACCGCACCAACAGCAGAAGGCACCTACACCACAAATGGTAGTCCTCCTTACTTGTCACTACTGTGGCAAAGCAGGCCATATCGCCAAGGAATGCCGACGCAGACTAGGATTGTGTTTGGCATGCGGATCCCGTCAGCATTCAGTAAGGGATTGCACTCAACGTGGAGAAGGAGCACCAAGGACGAACCAGCAAACTCCACCAGCGCCTCGAGCAGCACCCTACCAGCAAGCTCAGCAGCAGCAGAGGAATCTACCTCAAGGACGAGAGCAAGCTTACGCGATGACTGTGCAGGATGCTGATGCGAGTAAGTGATTTATAGTTTTTCCGTTTTGTCTTGTTGTAGTTCGTGCCTATTGGTTCGTGACCTCAGCCCCAACCTAGTAAATTTGTAACTTGTAATCATAACCTGGTTTTCCTAAAAGGTTATAGTTTTAACTAGATTTTCCTGGAAGTGCATAACTTTCATTATTAGGGAAACGGTAGTTCCCTGAAATATCTTGTGATGTGTTTTCAACCGATGTTTGCGACCGCGTCATCTCTGTTGACCGGTTATTCTTTGATTGCGAGGACGCAATCCTCTTAAGGGGGGTAGATTGTAAACCCCCTGAATTTTTAAAATTTTAAAAACTGGATTTTGCACGATTTTCAGGAATTTTCTGGGATTTTTCAGTAATTTAAAACAGGGTTTTAATTATTCAATAATTTTTAATTGGTATTAAACAATATTAAAATATTATGAAAATAATATTTTTGGATGTAAAATGAAAAACTGGACTTAGGGCAATTTTCTGGAATTTATCGGACCCCGGACCTATTTTTAAATGCCTAAAAACTAATTGTTTAATTAATTAATTAATTATTTATTTATTAAATGATTTTATTATTATTGTTATTATTATTATTATTATTAGGTTTTGGGCCCGGCCCGGCCCAGTGGGCCGAGCCCAGTGCAACCCAGCCCAACCCCCATGGCCATAGCGGGTCGGGCGGGTCCGCTCACCCGGATCCGCGCCCGACCCGGACCCGCATCCCTGTCACCCGTCGTCCCCACGTTCGACCGAGAATTGCGCCGGCCGCCGCGATTCCGGCCACGCCGCAGCCACGTAGCCCCTCCCCCTCCGTTTCCCTCGGGCCACGACGTCCCGGCCTTCCCGCCTCGACAGCCCCTATAAAGACCCCCATCTCCGCCTCCTTCCATCCCCCAAACCACCTGCAAACCCTAACTCCCCGACGCTCCGGCGAGCCCCCGACTTCCCCTCAGCCCCTGCGCCACCTCCACCCGCCGTCCAGGCCACCGTCCCCAGCCAGAACCTCTCCTCTCTCCTCCCCGCAGCCTCGATCTCGACCTCCAGACGTCTCCCCGCCGTTCGAGAGCCACCCTAGCCGCTGTCGACGACCCCGCCGACCACCCAGGGCCTCGCCGACCGACGGCCAGCCCCCCAGAGCACCGGACACGGCTGAGGAACCTCGAACACGGCGACAGGACGCGGACACAGTACTGCCCTAGGCTGGACACGCTGACACGTGTCCAGGACACGATACGGACACAGTTCAAACCCCGATTTCTCGGTCCCCTTCAGGTACTCGTATCTTGCAACCCTGATCTCCGTTTTCGATTTCGTCAATTCCTACGCGTAGCCTGTATGACCCTCTCGGTGTCCGGACAAACTGTTCGGGACATCGCGGCCTGTGGTGATCGTACACCGCGATCCAAAAACAGGAAAAAAAACCAGACCCTGTTTCACCCCGGAACTGAGTACGCCCCGCCAAACGGGACGACTTGGTCGCGCGCGGTCTTCACAGATACGTGCGCCTCGTCGATACGGACGTGTGGGATTTTGCGGAAGCTGATTTGGGTGTGCGTGCACACCGGAATCAACGCGTATCCGCGGACATCGCCCCGTATTCGTCTTTTCTGCAATTCACCCTAACTTGGTGTACACACATCGGATCGAGACGAAACTTGCGCCATCGGACTCGTAGCGATACGCTGGTCCTGTGGGTCAAGTTTGGTTCGATTCTGAGAACGTTGACGAAATTGCGTGTCGTGGGCCCCATAGGCCCCGCTCGACGGGCGATTTCGTGATCGGCTCATCGGAATTCAAATCTGAAAGTTCCGTTGGGTTCGTATCAGCGTTCCTGACCTGTTGACACTAAGTTTGGTGAATTTGGAGACCTTTGACCCTGACGCATTTTTCGGTGCAAAGCGGGCCCACTGGTGGACCCCGTTTTGGCTCGAAACTGCCGTTTCTGCCCTTGTCTCCAAATTGGACCCAAGGACAGGCGTTCCTAGCTGATTGATATTTTCTGGATCTGATGGAGATGTTTATTACAGCAACCGGAGTGCCGCCTGCAATTCCCACCGAAGTCAGAGCTGCAAACATAGCCAAAACCACAGGCAAGTGTACCTCGCCAAAACTTGCAGCTTGCTACATATTTCCTGGACTTGGTTATACATCAGTGGGCAAGTAAAGCTTGCCAATTTCTCAGATATTTCTGGTTTAGTATTTTACCTGATTGCTGTAGATTTTTATGTAAACTTGATTAACTGCTCAACCCAGGACACCTGACACTATTCATGTGACGGAATTGCCTGAGATATACCTGGTGATTCCGTATAGGTTACATATTCATGTCATTACAGTTTACATGCCTAAATTCTAGCCTGACTCATTGCATTAGTTCAAACTTGCGTGACTTGTACCTGATATATTCTGGAACTGTGACGTGAGATTACATGGGGTGGGGAGAGTATTACCATATCAAGGCTGATTATAATGTAAATAATGTTATCTGGAGGTGTCCTAGTCTCTGATACAGAGCTTTGGCACAAGTTCTGGCTCTTCTAGAAAATACTGCTATGGTTTCTTAGACACTGATCCTGTAGTAGTCTCAGCCTGAGTATGACTAAAACTCTCACTTGCATATCACTAGCTGGTTTACATATTTACCCTGCTGTTTATTTTATTACTGCACTGCATATGTTTTGGCTTGTATTTTCTGTACCTTGTTATGTCCCCTGAGGACCTGGAATGGACTATGTCCCCAGGTACAGCTGAAGAAAACTACCCCGAGGTGTACGGTACTGGAGCACTCCTTGGAGCAGAACAAGGAACAGGGGACGAGATAGTGGCCGAAGACTTCTCTTGAGCACCAGCTTCGGTTATACAGTATTTCCATTTCCAGCATTTATTTCCTGTCTTTTTCCTTAAATGTAACAGACTAAGTTCTCGGAATTGTTTCCCCGAGATAACCTTATTTGCTATTGCCAATTTAATTCCATTGCATTTATTTCCTGGCTATTAATCTGTGTTATCTGTGGATGAGATTAGAAATACCTGAGACTGTAACTTAGTCTTGCTAGACTACAGCTTAAGCATGCCCTGATGGATCCAATAAATTGGGTTGTCCATCGGTGCGTGCTGCTGGCCATTGCCACGCCTCTCCAGTCCCTCGTCATTTTGGGACTGGGGCGTGACATGGTTTTTGTGGTGGCCTATGCAGGTCTACGACTAAATTGTTCGGTTTCAACTTAGGGACCGAACATGCCTGCAATAAGATAGGATAAGTTTTTAGAATCTCATCCACTTGCTTGAATCGTTTTTGATATCTGTATCGCATTCGAATTAATTTATTTGACTTGCATCTTGCCTTGACTCCTGTACGCCTCTTATTGGGTATTTTGGATACAGGGAAATGGACCCACAAGAAGGCAACGAGACTCCCGTCAGAACGCCACAAGCTACAGGTGTCACCTACGACGACGAAGTGACACCAGTCGGAGGAATTTCTACAACTCAACAGAGCCAGCCGGCAGGTCAACCTACCTCTCGATTTCGGTGCGATGACATCCCACCTCCGCCACAGTTCGTCCCACCAATGCCCGTGTTCCCACCAGGACAGCCAATCGACGGGCAGCAAATATTTCAGATGATCTACGCGATGATGCAAGCTCAGCAACAAGTTCAACACGAGGCTCAGCGTCGCGAAGCTAATTTCTTAAGGGACAGCTTCGTAACTGCACTGGGGCAGGCCAACCTACCAGCTCGACGGCCAACTACCGGCTCAATCACTGACTTCCGCCAACTGAAGCCCCGCACTTTTTTTGGAAAAGAGGAGCCCACAGAAGTTCATGAGTGGCTCACCAACATACGGCATCAACTTGAAGCAGCCGAGCTTCCACGAGAACGCTGGATGACTGCCGTCCGAATGTAACTGACGGACAACGCCCATCACTGGTGGCTATCCGAAGAGGCACGGCTCGGACCAGACCGAGTCACCTGGGAGGAGTTCTCCAGACTCTTCCAAGAGATGTACATTCCTGCCATCGCTCGATCAGAACTGCGGGACAAATTCAATCGCCTCACTCAGGACTCCATGACGGTGGAAGAGTACAACGCAGAATTCATACGTCTGAGCCGATTCGCCCCCACCCTGATCCCGACTGAGGAAGAGAAGGCCGAGAAATTCTTCGACGGACTGAACATTGAGCTGCAGAAACTAATTGGGTCCGTCGCACCAACATCATACTCGGACGTCCTTGCTGCGGCTCGACGCATGGAGCGCGTCACCAAGAGAGAGGCCAGACTGAAGAGGTCTTCCCCATCATCAACATCCAGAACACCACAAGAAGAATCTGCAAAGAGACCGCACCAACAGCAGAAGGCACCTACACCACAAACGGTAGTCCTCCTTACTTGTCACTACTGTGGCAAAGCAGGCCATATCGCCAAGGAATGCCGACGCAGACTAGGATTGTGTTTGGCATGCGGATCCCGTCAGCATTCAGTAAGGGATTGCACTCAACGTGGAGAAGGAGCACCAAGGACGAACCAGCAAACTCCACCAGCGCCTCGAGCAGCACCCTACCAGCAAGCTCAGCAGCAGCAGAGGAATCTACCTCAAGGACGAGAGCAAGCTTACGCGATGACTGTGCAGGATGCTGATGCGAGTAAGTGATTTATAGTTTTTCCGTTTTGTCTTGTTGTAGTTCGTGCCTATTGGTTCGTGACCTCAGCCCCAACCTAGTAAATTTGTAACTTGTAATCATAACCTGGTTTTCCTAAAAGGTTATAGTTTTAACTAGATTTTCCTGGAAGTGCATAACTTTCATTATTAGGGAAACGGTAGTTCCCTGAAATATCTTGTGATGTGTTTTCAACCGATGTTTGCGACCGCGTCATCTCTGTTGACCGGTTATTCTTTGATTGCGAGGACGCAATCCTCTTAAGGGGGGTAGATTGTAAACCCCCTGAATTTTTAAAATTTTAAAAACTGGATTTTGCACGATTTTCAGGAATTTTCTGGGATTTTTCAGTAATTTAAAACAGGGTTTTAATTATTCAATAATTTTTAATTGGTATTAAACAATATTAAAATATTATAAAAATAATATTTTTGGATGTAAAATGAAAAACTGGACTTAGGGCAATTTTCTGGAATTTATCGGACCCCGGACCTATTTTTAAATGCCTAAAAACTAATTGTTTAATTAATTAATTAATTAATTATTTATTTATTAAATGATTTTATTATTATTGTTATTATTATTATTATTATTAGGTTTTGGGCCCGGCCCGGCCCAGTGGGCCGAGCCCAGTGCAACCCAGCCCAACCCCCATGGCCATAGCGGGTCGGGCGGGTCCGCTCACCCGGATCCGCGCCCGACCCGGACCCGCATCCCTGTCACCCGTCGTCCCCACGTTCGACCGAGAATTGCGCCGGCCGCCGCGATTCCGGCCACGCCGCAGCCACGTAGCCCCTCCCCCTCCGTTTCCCTCGGGCCACGACGCCCCGGCCTTCCCGCCTCGACAGCCCCTATAAAGACCCCCATCTCCGCCTCCTTCCATCCCCCAAACCACCTGCAAACCCTAACTCCCCGACGCTCCGGCGAGCCCCCGACTTCCCCTCAGCCCCAGCGCCACCTCCACCCGCCGTCCAGGCCACCGTCCCCAGCCAGAACCTCTCCTCTCTCCTCCCCGCAGCCTCGATCTCGACCTCCAGACGTCTCCCCGCCGTTCGAGAGCCGCCCTAGCCGCTGTCGACGACCCCGCCGACCACCCAGGGCCTCGCCGACCGACGGCCAGCCCCCCAGAGCACCGGACACGGCTGAAGAACCTCGGACACGGCGACAGGACGCGGACACAGTACTGCCCTAGGCTGGACACGCTGACACGTGTCCAGGACACGATACGGACACAGTTCAAACCCCGATTTCTCGGTCCCCTTCAGGTACTCGTATCTTGCAACCCTGATCTCCGTTTTCGATTCCGTCAATTCCTACGCGTAGCCTGTATGACCCTCTCGGTGTCCGGACAAACTGTTCGGGACATCGCGGCCTGTGGTGATCGCACACCGCGATCCAAAAACAGGAAAAAAAACCAGACCCTGTTTCACCCCGGAACTGAGTACGCCCCGCCAAACGGGACGACTTGGTCGTGCGCGGTCTTCACAAATATGTGCGCCTCGTCGATACGGACGTGTGGGATTTTGCGAAAGCTGATTTGGGTGTGCGTGCACACCGGAATCAACGCGTATCCGCGGACATCGCCCCGTATTCGTCTTTTCTGCAATTTACCCTAACTTGGTGTACACACATCGGATCGAGACGAAACTTGCGCCATCGGACTCGTAGCGATACGCTGGTCCTGTGGGTCAAGTTTGGTTCGATTCTGAGAACGTTGACGAAATCGCGTGTCGTGGGCCCCATAGGCCCCGCTCGACGGGCGATTTCGTGATCGGCTCATCGGAATTCAAATCTGAAAGTTCCGTTGGGTTCGTATCAGCGTTCCTGACCTGTTGACACTAAGTTTGGTGAATTTGGAGACCTTTGACCCTGACGCATTTTTCGGTGCAAAGCGGGCCCACCGGTGGACCCCGTTTTGGCTCGAAACTGCCGTTTTTGCCCTTGTCTCCAAATTGGACCCAAGGACAGGCGTTCCTAGCTGATTGATATTTTCTGGATCTGATGGAGATGTTTATTACAGCAACCGGAGTGCCGGCTGCAATTCCCACCGAAGTCAGAGCTGCAAACATAGCCAGAACCACAGGCAAGTGTACCTCGCCAAAACTTGCAGCTTGCTACATATTTCCTTGACTTGGTTATACATCAGTGGGCAAGTAAAGCTTGCCAATTTCTCAGATATTTCTGGTTTAGTATTTTACCTGATTGCTGTAGATTTTTATGTAAACTTGATTAACTGCTCAACCCAGGACACCTGACACTATTCATGTGACGGAATTGCCTGAGATATACCTGGTGATTCCGTATAGGTTACATATTCATGTCATTACAGTTTACATGCCTAGATTCTAGCCTGACTCATTGCATTAGTTTAAACTTGCGTGACTTGTACCTGATATATTCTGGAACTGTGACGTGAGATTACATGGGGTGGGGAGAGTATTACCATATCAAGGCTGATTATAATGTAAATAATGTTATCTGGAGGTGTCCTAGTCTCTGATACAGAGCTTTGGCACAAGTTCTGGCTCTTCTAGAAAATACTGCTATGGTTTCTTAGACACTGATCCTGTAGTAGTCTCAGCCTGAGTATGACTAAAACTCTCACTTGCATATCACTAGCTGGTTTACATATTTACCCTGCTGTTTATTTTATTACTGCACTGCATATGTTTTGGCTTGTATTTTCTGTACCTTGTTATGTCCCCTGAGGACCTGGAATGGACTATGTCCCCAGGTACAGCTGAAGAAAACTACCCCGAGGTGTACGGTACTGGAGCACTCCTTGGAGCAGAACAAGGAACAGGGGACGAGATAGTGGCCGAAGACTTCTCTTGAGCACCAGCTTCGGTTATACAGTATTTCCATTTCCAGCATTTATTTCCTGTCTTTTTCCTTAAATGTAACAGACTAAGTTCTCAGAATTGTTTCCCCGAGATAACCTTATTTGCTATTGCCAATTTAATTCCATTGCATTTATTTCCTGGCTATTAATCTGTGTTATCTGTGGATGAGATTAGAAATACCTGAGACTGTAACTTAGTCTTGCTAGACTACAGCTTAAGCATGCCCTGATGGATCCAATAAATTGGGTTGTCCATCGGTGCGTGCTGCTGGCCATTGCCACGCCTCTCCAGTCCCTCGTCATTTTGGGACTGGGGCGTGACATGGTTTTTGTGGTGGCCCATGCAGGTCTACGACTAAATTGTTCGGTTTCAACTTAGGGACCGAACAGGCCTGCAATAAGATAGGATAAGTTTTTAGAATCTCATCCACTTGCTTGAATCGTTTTTGATATCTGTATCGCATTCGAATTAATTTATTTGACTTGCATCTTGCCTTGACTCCTGTACGCCTCTTATTGGGTATTTTGGATACAGGGAAATGGACCCACAAGAAGGCAACGAGACTTCCGTCAGAACGCCACAAGCTACAGGTGTCACCTACGACGACGAAGTGACACCAGTCGGAGGAATTTCCACAACTCAACAGAGCCAGCCGGCAGGTCAACCTACCTCTCGATTTCGGCGCGATGACATCCCACCTCCGCCACAGTTCGTCCCACCAATGCCCGTGTTCCCACCAGGACAGCCAATCGACGGGCAGCAAATATTTCAGATGATCTACGCGATGATGCAAGCTCAGCAACAAGTTCAACACGAGGCTCAGCGTCGCGAAGCTAATTTCTTAAGGGACAGCTTCGTAACTGCACTGGGGCAGGCCAACCTACCAGCTCGACGGCCAACTACCGGCTCAATCACTGACTTCCTCCAACTGAAGCCCCGCACTTTTTCTGAAAAAGAGGAGCCCACAGAAGTTCATGAGTGGCTCACCAACATACGGCATCAACTTGAAGCAGCCGAGCTTCCACGAGAACGCTGGATGACTGCCGTCCGAATGTAACTGACGGACAACGCCCATCACTGGTGGCTATCCGAAGAGGCACGGCTCGGACCAGACCGAGTCACCTGGGAGGAGTTCTCCAGACTCTTCCAAGAGATGTACATTCCTGCCATCGCTCGATCAGAACTGCGGGACAAATTCAATCGCCTCACTCAGGACTCCATGACGGTGGAAGAGTACAACGCAGAATTCATACGTCTGAGCCGATTCGCCCCCACCCTGATCCCGACTGAGGAAGAGAAGGCCGAGAAATTCTTCGACGGACTGAACATTGAGCTGCAGATACTAATTGGGTCCGTCGCACCAACATCATACTCGGACGTCCTTGCTGCGGCTCGACGCATGGAGCGCGTCACCAAGAGAGAGGCCAGACTGAAGAGGTCTTCCCCATCATCAACATCCAGAACACCACAAGAAGAATCTGCAAAGAGACCGCACCAACAGCAGAAGGCACCTACACCACAAACGGTAGTCCTCCTTACTTGTCACTACTGTGGCAAAGCAGGCCATATCGCCAAGGAATGCCGACGCAGACTAGGATTGTGTTTGGCATGCGGATCCCGTCAGCATTCAGTAAGGGATTGCACTCAACGTGGAGAAGGAGCACCAAGGACGAACCAGCAAACTCCACCAGCGCCTCGAGCAGCACCCTACCAGCAAGCTCAGCAGCAGCAGAGGAATCTACCTCAAGGACGAGAGCAAGCTTACGCGATGACTGTGCAGGATGCTGATGCGAGTAAGTGATTTATAGTTTTTCTGTTTTGTCTTGTTGTAGTTCGTGCCTATTGGTTCGTGACCTCAGCCCCAACCTAGTAAATTTGTAACTTGTAATCATAACCTGGTTTTCCTAAAAGGTTATAGTTTTAACTAGATTTTCCTGGAAGTGCATAACTTTCATTATTAGGGAAACGGTAGTTCCCTGAAATATCTTGTGATGTGTTTTCAACCGATGTTTGCGACCGCGTCATCTCTGTTGACCGGTTATTCTTTGATTGCGAGGACGCAATCCTCTTAAGGGGGGTAGATTGTAAACCCCCTGAATTTTTAAAATTTTAAAAACTGGATTTTGCACGATTTTCAGGAATTTTCTGGGATTTTTCAGTAATTTAAAACAGGGTTTTAATTATTCAATAATTTTTAATTGGTATTAAACAATATTAAAATATTATGAAAATAATATTTTTGGATGTAAAATGAAAAACTGGACTTAGGGCAATTTTCTGGAATTTATCGGACCCCGGACCTATTTTTAAATGCCTAAAAACTAATTGTTTAATTAATTAATTATTTATTTATTTATTAAATGATTTTATTATTATTGTTATTATTATTATTATTATTAGGTTTTGGGCCCGGCCCGGCCCAGTGGGCCGAGCCCAGTGCAACCCAGCCCAACCCCCATGGCCATAGCGGGTCGGGCGGGTCCGCTCACCCGGATCCGCGCCCGACCCGGACCCGCATCCCTGTCACCCGTCGTCCCCACGTTCGACCGAGAATTGCGCCGGCCGCCGCGATTCCGGCCACGCCGCAGCCACGTAGCCCCTCCCCCTCCGTTTCCCTCGGGCCACGACGTCCCGGCCTTCCCGCCTCGACAGCCCCTATAAAGACCCCCATCTCCGCCTCCTTCCATCCCCCAAACCACCTGCAAACCCTAACTCCCCGACGCTCCGGCGAGCCCCCGACTTCCCCTCAGCCCCTGCGCCACCTCCACCCGCCGTCCAGGCCACCGTCCCCAGCCAGAACCTCTCCTCTCTCCTCCCCGCAGCCTCGATCTCGACCTCCAGACGTCTCCCCGCCGTTCGAGAGCCGCCCTAGCCGCTGTCGACGACCCCGCCGACCACCCAGGGCCTCGCCGACCGACGGCCAGCCCCCCAGAGCACCGGACACGGCTGAGGAACCTCGAACACGGCGACAGGACGCGGACACAGTACTGCCCTAGGCTGGACACGCTGACACGTGTCCAGGACACGATACGGACACAGTTCAAACCCCGATTTCTCGGTCCCCTTCAGGTACTCGTATCTTGCAACCCTGATCTCCGTTTTCGATTCCGTCAATTCCTACGCGTAGCCTGTATGACCCTCTCGGTGTCCGGACAAACTGTTCGGGACATCGCGGCCTGTGGTGATCGCACACCGCGATCCAAAAACAGGAAAAAAAACCAGACCCTGTTTCACCCCGGAACTGAGTACGCCCCGCCAAACGGGACGACTTGGTCGTGCGCGGTCTTCACAGATACGTGCGCCTCGTCGATACGGACGTGTGGGATTTTGCGGAAGCTGATTTGGGTGTGCGTGCACACCGGAATCAACGCGTATTCGCGGACATCGCCCCGTATTCGTCTTTTCTGCAATTCACCCTAACTTGGTGTACACACATCGGATCGAGACGAAACTTGCGCCATCGGACTCGTAGCGATACGCTGGTCCTGTGGGTCAAGTTTGGTTCGATTCTGAGAACGTTGACGAAATCGCGTGTCGTGGGCCCCATAGGCCCCGCTCGACGGGCGATTTCGTGATCGGCTCATCGGAATTCAAATCTGAAAGTTCCGTTGGGTTCGTATCAGCGTTCCTGACCTGTTGACACTAAGTTTGGTGAATTTGGAGACCTTTGACCCTGACGCATTTTTCGGTGCAAAGCGGGCCCACCGGTGGACCCCGTTTTGGCTCGAAACTGCCGTTTCTGCCCTTGTCTCCAAATTGGACCCAAGGACAGGCGTTCCTAGCTGATTGATATTTTCTGGATCTGATGGAGATGTTTATTACAGCAACCGGAGTGCCGCCTGCAATTCCCACCGAAGTCAGAGCTGCAAACATAGCCAAAACCACAGGCAAGTGTACCTCGCCAAAACTTGCAGCTTGCTACATATTTCCTGGACTTGGTTATACATCAGTGGGCAAGTAAAGCTTGCCAATTTCTCAGATATTTCTGGTTTAGTATTTTACCTGATTGCTGTAGATTTTTATGTAAACTTGATTAACTGCTCAACCCAGGACACCTGACACTATTCATGTGACGGAATTGCCTGAGATATACCTGGTGATTCCGTATAGGTTACATATTCATGTCATTACAGTTTACATGCCTAGATTCTAGCCTGACTCATTGCATTAGTTCAAACTTGCGTGACTTGTACCTGATATATTCTGGAACTGTGACGTGAGATTACATGGGGTGGGGAGAGTATTACCATATCAAGGCTGATTATAATGTAAATAATGTTATCTGGAGGTGTCCTAGTCTCTGATACAGAGCTTTGGCACAAGTTCTGGCTCTTCTAGAAAATACTGCTATGGTTTCTTAGACACTGATCCTGTAGTAGTCTCAGCCTGAGTATGACTAAAACTCTCACTTGCATATCACTAGCTGGTTTACATATTTACCCTGCTGTTTATTTTATTACTGCACTGCATATGTTTTGGCTTATATTTTCTGTACCTTGTTATGTCCCCTGAGGACCTGGAATGGACTATGTCCCCAGGTACAGCTGAAGAAAACTACCCCGAGGTGTACGATACTGGAGCACTCCTTGGAGCAGAACAAGGAACAGGGGACGAGATAGTGGCCGAAGACTTCTCTTGAGCACCAGCTTCGGTTATACAGTATTTCCATTTCCAGCATTTATTTCCTGTCTTTTTCCTTAAATGTAACAGACTAAGTTCTCGGAATTGTTTCCCCGAGATAACCTTATTTGCTATTGCCAATTTAATTCCATTGCATTTATTTCCTGGCTATTAATCTGTGTTATCTGTGGATGAGATTAGAAATACCTGAGACTGTAACTTAGTCTTGCTAGACTACAGCTTAAGCATGCCCTGATGGATCCAATAAATTGGGTTGTCCATCGGTGCGTGCTGCTGGCCATTGCCACGCCTCTCCAGTCCCTCGTCATTTTGGGACTGGGGCGTGACATGGTTTTTGTGGTGGCCCATGCAGGTCTACGACTAAATTGTTCGGTTTCAACTTAGGGACCGAACAGGCCTGCAATAAGATAGGATAAGTTTTTAGAATCTCATCCACTTGCTTGAATCGTTTTTGATATCTGTATCGCATTCGAATTAATTTATTTGACTTGCATCTTGCCTTGACTCCTGTACGCCTCTTATTGGGTATTTTGGATACAGGGAAATGGACCCACAAGAAGGCAACGAGACTCCCGTCAGAACGCCACAAGCTACAGGTGTCACCTACGACGACGAAGTGACACCAGTCGGAGGAATTTCCACAACTCAACAGAGCCAGCCGGCAGGTCAACCTACCTCTCGATTTCGGCGCGATGACATCCCACCTCCGCCACAGTTCGTCCCACCAATGCCCGTGTTCCCACCAGGACAGCCAATCGACGGGCAGCAAATATTTCAGATGATCTACGCGATGATGCAAGCTCAGCAACAAGTTCAACACGAGGCTCAGCGTCGCGAAGCTAATTTCTTAAGGGACAGCTTCGTAACTGCACTGGGGCAGGCCAACCTACCAGCTCGACGGCCAACTACCGGCTCAATCACTGACTTTCGCCAACTGAAGCCCCGCACTTTTTCTGGAAAAGAGGAGCCCACAAAAGTTCATGAGTGGCTCACCAACATACGGCATCAACTTGAAGCAGCCGAGCTTCCACGAGAACGCTGGATGACTGCCGTCCGAATGCAACTGACGGACAACGCCCATCACTGGTGGCTATCCGAAGAGGCACGGCTCGGACCAGACCGAGTCACCTGGGAGGAGTTCTCCAGACTCTTCCAAGAGATGTACATTCCTGCCATCGCTCGATCAGAACTGCGGGACAAATTCAATCGCCTCACTCAGGACTCCATGACGGTGGAAGAGTACAACGCAGAATTCATTCGTCTGAGCCGATTCGCCCCCACCCTGATCCCGACTGAGGAAGAGAAGGCCGAGAAATTCTTCGACGGACTGAACATTGAGCTGCATAAACTGATTGGGTCCGTCGCACCAACATCATACTCGGACGTCCTTGCTGCGGCTCGACGCATGGAGCGCGTCACCAAGAGAGAGGCCAGACTGAAGAGGTCTTCCCCATCATCAACATCCAGAACACCACAAGAAGAATCTGCAAAGAGACCGCACCAACAGCAGAAGGCACCTACACCACAAACGGTAGTCCTCCTTACTTGTCACTACTGTGGCAAAGCAGGCCATATCGCCAAGGAATGCCGACGCAGACTAGGATTGTGTTTGGCATGCGGATCCCGTCAGCATTCAGTAAGGGATTGCACTCAACGTGGAGAAGGAGCACCAAGGACGAACCAGCAAACTCCACCAGCGCCTCGAGCAGCACCCTACCAGCAAGCTCAGCAGCAGCAGAGGAATCTACCTCAAGGACGAGAGCAAGCTTACGCGATGACTGTGCAGGATGCTGATGCGAGTAAGTGATTTATAGTTTTTCCGTTTTGTCTTGTTGTAGTTCGTGCCTATTGGTTCGTGACCTCAGCCCCAACCTAGTAAATTTGTAACTTGTAATCATAACCTGGTTTTCCTAAAAGGTTATAGTTTTAACTAGATTTTCCTGGAAGTGTATAACTTTCATTATTAGGGAAACGGTAGTTCCCTGAAATATCTTGTGATGTGTTTTCAACCGATGTTTGCGACCGCGTCATCTCTGTTGACCGGTTATTCTTTGATTGCGAGGACGCAATCCTCTTAAGGGGGGTAGATTGTAAACCCCCTGAATTTTTAAAATTTTAAAAACTGGATTTTGCACGATTTTCAGGAATTTTCTGGGATTTTTCAGTAATTTAAAACAGGGTTTTAATTATTCAATAATTTTTAATTGGTATTAAACAATATTAAAATATTATGAAAATAATATTTTTGGATGTAAAATGAAAAACTGGACTTAGGGCAATTTTCTGGAATTTATCGGACCCCGGACCTATTTTTAAATGCCTAAAAACTAATTATTTAATTAATTAATTATTTATTTATTTATTAAATGATTTTATTATTATTGTTATTATTATTATTATTATTAGGTTTTGGGCTCAGCCCGGCCCAGTGGGCCGAGCCCAGTGCAACCCAGCCCAACCCCCATGGCCATAGCGGGTCGGGCGGGTCCGCTCACCCGGATCCGCGCCCGACCCGGACCCGCATCCCTGTCACCCGTCGTCCCCACGTTCGACCGAGAATTGCGCCGGCCGCCGCGATTCCGGCCACGCCGCAGCCACGTAGCCCCTCCCCCTCCGTTTCCCTCGGGCCACGACGCCCCGGCCTTCCCGCCTCGACAGCCCCTATAAAGACCCCCATCTCCGCCTCCTTCCATCCCCCAAACCACCTGCAAACCCTAACTCCCCGACGCTCCGGCGAGCCCCCGACTTCCCCTCAGCCCCTGCGCCACCTCCACCCGCCGTCCAGGCCACCGTCCCCAGCCAGAACCTCTCCTCTCTCCTCCCCGCAGCCTCGATCTCGACCTCCAGACGTCTCCCCGCCGTTCGAGAGCCGCCCTAGCCGCTGTCGACGACCCCGCCGACCACCCAGGGCCTCGCCGACCGACGGCCAGCCCCCCAGAGCACCGGACACGGCTGAGGAACCTCGGACACGGCGACAGGACGCGGACACAGTACTGCCCTAGGCTGGACACGCTGACACGTGTCCAGGACACGATACGGACACAGTTCAAACCCCGATTTCTCGGTCCCCTTCAGGTACTCGTATCTTGCAACCCTGATCTCCGTTTTCGATTCCGTCAATTCCTACGCGTAGCCTGTATGACCCTCTCGGTGTCCGGATAAACTGTTCGGGACATCGCGGCCTGTGGTGATCGCACACCGCGATCCAAAAACAGGAAAAAAAACCAGACCCTGTTTCACCCCGGAACTGAGTACGCCCCGCCAAACGGGACGACTTGGTCGCGCGCGGTCTTCACAGATACGTGCGCCTCGTCGATACGGACGTGTGGGATTTCGCGGAAGCTGATTTGGGTGTGCGTGCACACCGGAATCAATGCGTATCCGCGGACATCGCCCCGTATCCGTCTTTTCTGCAATTCACCCTAACTTGGTGTACACACATCGGATCGAGACGAAACTTGCGCCATCGGACTCGTAGCGATACGCTGGTCCTGTGGGTCAAGTTTGGTTCGATTCTGAGAACGTTGACGAAATCGCGTGTCGTGGGCCCCACAGGCCCCGCTCGACGGGCGATTTCGTGATCGGCTCATCGGAATTCAAATCTGAAAGTTCCGTTGGGTTCGTATCAGCGTTCCTGACCTGTTGACACTAAGTTTGGTGAATTTGGAGACCTTTGACCCTGACGCATTTTTCGGTGCAAAGCGGGCCCACCGGTGGACCCCGTTTTGGCTCGAAACTGCCGTTTCTGCCCTTGTCTCCAAATTGGACCCAAGGACAGGCGTTCCTAGCTGATTGATATTTTCTGGATCTGATGGAGATGTTTATTACAGCAACCGGAGTGTCGCCTGCAATTCCCACCGAAGTCAGAGCTGCAAACATAGCCAGAACCACAGGCAAGTGTACCTCGCCAAAACTTGCAGCTTGCTACATATTTCCTGGACTTGGTTATACATCAGTGGGCAAGTAAAGCTTGCCAATTTCTCAGATATTTCTGGTTTAGTATTTTACCTGATTGCTGTAGATTTTTATGTAAACTTGATTAACTGCTCAACCCAGGACACCTGACACTATTCATGTGACGGAATTGCCTGAGATATACCTGGTGATTCCGTATAGGTTACATATTCATGTCATTACAGTTTACATGCCTAGATTCTAGCCTGACTCATTGCATTAGTTCAAACTTGCGTGACTTGTACCTGATATATTCTGGAACTGTGACGTGAGATTACATGGGGTGGGGAGAGTATTACCATATCAAGGCTGATTATAATGTAAATAATGTTATCTGGAGGTGTCCTAGTCTCTGATACAGAGCTTTGGCACAAGTTCTGGCTCTTCTAGAAAATACTGCTATGGTTTCTTAGACACTGATCCTGTAGTAGTCTCAGCCTGAGTATGACTAAAACTCTCACTTGCATATCACTAGCTGGTTTACATATTTACCCTGCTGTTTATTTTATTACTGCACTGCATATGTTTTGGCTTGTATTTTCTGTACCTTGTTATGTCCCCTGAGGACCTGGAATGGACTATGTCCCCAGGTACAGCTGAAGAAAACTACCCCGAGGTGTACGGTACTGGAGCACTCCTTGGAGCAGAACAAGGAACAGGGGACGAGATAGTGGCCGAAGACTTCTCTTGAGCACCAGCTTCGGTTATACAGTATTTCCATTTCCAGCATTTATTTCCTGTCTTTTTCCTTAAATGTAACAGACTAAGTTCTCGGAATTGTTTCCCCGAGATAACCTTATTTGCTATTGCCAATTTAATTCCATTGCATTTATTTCCTGGCTATTAATCTGTGTTATCTGTGGATGAGATTAGAAATACCTGAGACTGTAACTTAGTCTTGCTAGACTACAGCTTAAGCATGCCCTGATGGATCCAATAAATTGGGTTGTCCATCGGTGCGTGCTGCTGGCCATTGCCACGCCTCTCCAGTCCCTCGTCATTTTGGGACTGGGGCGTGACATGAATCATTTTAAAAATATTCAAGCGAATTCATATGTCTCGTACGATAGTTGAATTGAACGATTTGGGAATGTCTTGAGAAAGTGATAAGACTTATATCGAATAGGAATTCAAGAAAATAGAAATTAATATCTTGATCAAGGAAACTTGGTGGAAACTTGATGGATCATGCGAGTGATTTTAAATTGAATCAAATGGATTAAACTTGAGTAGAATATCGCTCGAAAAGAAGTTAGCCCGTGAATGAATATTGTGGTTCGATGAAAGAGGTAAGCGATAACAGATTTGACCTGGAGTTTGGAAGAATGACCTTGAATCTAGTTCAGAAAGATAACCTTTGAAATCAGTACCGACCGAGAAGGATAATCCTGTGGGAGCGTCGGCGTGGTGATTTCACGTCTGGCGGGGATGATCGAACTCAAGGGAACATGTTCGGTGATTATTCCAAACGAATTACTCGATGAAATAGAACGTATCAAAGTAGATAGACTTTGGCTTGAATATTTGAACTTAGTTTCTGACATGACTATATATATATATCCATTCTATTATGATACCAGCTTACCCTTTGAGGTATTGGTCATGTTAAAGAACTGAGGTGCACCTGTTCATAGGTGCAATATGGTGATATTTCATGTTATTTATGTGCACCGAGGTGCTATACCATGTTCCTGTTATATCTTAGTATATTATATTATTCCCTGCACGGTACCCTTGTAGTCGATCAATGATCGTAGCATGGCTTAGTCAAAAAAATTGTGCATTAAATATTGTATCTACGCTTAGGATGAATCTAGATTGCAACTTTCAAAAACCAATATGGATTTACACCCAACGTACTCGTATTATGGTACGACATCTAGGAAGGATGATCGTATGTCCACGACACGAAACTTCACATAAACGATATATAGTTAAATAGGTAACTTAAAATTTGTAGATTCATTGAAAGGAAAATGATTCCGAGATTATGTACTACTGACCAACCACTGAATATTGTGGCATATCATTCATCTAGGTAGAGTGCAATATATGCCGACCCAATATTTATCCTATAGGATTGCTGAGACTGTTATTATCCTGATACCAACCCGATGACCTCCCGAGGAGTAGCACTATGGACTGTTACTTATTTTTTGTTATATGGTTCAGCCAGTCCTGCTTCGGCATTGCATGATTTAAGGACCCCTATATTGTATTATTGGGATAACACATATATTAATCTAACAAGCCGTAGAAACTGATTGGTCGATCTATTAAATCATTGGTGCTTATATTATATTGCCTGCCAGTATAGAGACATAGACTATCTCGGTGTAGTGGTTCAACCCTTATCCTTGTTTGGTGTAGGGTTAGATTACTACTCGACGATATGCTATAGACCTAAGCTATGACACATGTTTCTATGTACTTCTATTGATTGTGTTTTGTTTCATTTACTCGTGCTTTCTTGTGGTACTTGCTATTAGGGGCTTAGGCACTCTAGTTTTGTTTGGCCACATCTTGTAGCAAATCCCGAGGATCCAACGTACTTCACACCTGATGGCGCGCACCCATAGGATGGTCGTCGAGGGACATGTGTTTCTTCTCCACCACTAGTTATAGAATTTTGATTCTTTTGAGGCGTTTAACTAGGCACCTGTTAGCCTGTATATTCTGGGAGACTTTTTTGTACCACATGATTGTATTATATTCATACTACAGTTGACAATATGATCATGTATATTTGATACCATGCTAGCTTCCTATTTTATATAGCTAGCTTTATGATCAATTTGATAGAGTGTCAAATACATGTTCTATATTACTGCTTATTGTTTGACTGATTGAGATATGGTATATTCTTGTGAGGCTATAGATGACTTATATTATACTATATGCCTCAATGTTTAGGTATAATCGTGACTGTATTGTAGGTACTGATGTATTTTGTAGTGCATAGCTAGTCGTGTCATACCCCCATTCTATGTATTATGGTACTGGGCATGATAATGTCACACTTCGAGTACGACACACTATCATTCAGGGGCAACACCGTGTAATCCTTCAAGGAAAATATTTTGTTCATGGAAACATTTGTGTTCGTGGGGAACATATATCCTTGTAGGCTTAATTACATTAAGTATATGTGATCTCATCAAAGAACGCATCTGACATATTTTACGTTACCATCCGAAGATCTAGGATCCTTTGTACTTCATTGTCACACTAAGTAATACAAGGATAGAGATGAGAAAGAGTGAGCATATTACATGTCAATTAATATTGTTCTTGGAGAACACTGACTTTCTTATCACCCCTAACATCGAAAAGACTATCTCATTCAAAGTTCCAATCAAAAAATCATACGGAAAGAGATCGAATGTTAAGGTATCTAAATAGCAAATAATCGATGACAAACCATAACATATATAGATTCCTATCTTTCTCTGAGGGCTCATTTTGGTAAGTTACGACGACTGGCACATATATTGCATATCAAAAAATGCGTAAATACAAAACTTTAGGTTCGTACCTAGTAACCAACTATAACATTGTCACGACCCGTACTCGGTGAAGGGGCACGAGTACGTGGGTACGTCCAGCCGACGCCACAATATCGTCGGTAGAACGCTGTCTAGGTCAACTATACTAACTAATCATCCCACAATAATGTATAATCTTCCAATAATATCTCAACTCCAAGAAGGAGGACAACACAATACTCAATCACAAATCTATAGCACGATAAGATATCAAAGAAGCCTAATATAACTATGCAGTCTAAATATAACAACAACAAATAGAACAATACCCAAGTCTCAAATATATGCCGGAAACAAATCCGGTACCAAAATGCTAAAGAAAACTAACTATACTAACTAGTGATTACGGCTAGATCTTTCGGAAGTCACTCCAGAACTAATGGGTCCATGCCTGCACCATCTATAGGTCGAGGTCTGTAGTAAGTCGGACGCCAATCTCCCTGATCCTCTGAAAAATGTTATCCAGTCAGGAATGGAGCAAAGTACAATCCAATAGCAGTTCCAATTAATTGACAAAAACTATAAAACAGTAAAATAGGCAATGCTACATACGATGAGAATATAACTGAGGATCTAATAACAATGAAGGAACTGGCAATACTAGTAACAGAAATATAAATCAATGTGTACAAGAATGAAGGAATGGACTATAATTTCAGAAATAGAACAGGGTAATCTATGAACTGAAAATAGAGTCTATAATATACCATGTGTTTGAGATACTAACTAAATATGTGATCGGCTTGGGATATTCAATGATTACACTAAGGAGCTAACTCAACCATACGTGAAGTGCATGATTAGTTAGTAGCCAATGATTACACTACTAGTCGATAGTTCTTGATCATATATTTAATTGGTATTTTTCCCGCCCCGACTGATACGATGGATCGAATCATGACACGTTGCTAGCCAATGTATCCAATGTTTAACCTATTATATTCAATGTTATCCAATACTAACAAGGGTCAGTATTCGATACCATCTCAATAATCAAGGTAACATCTCATGACCGACGATCCAATAACAATACCAATCCGTGTACCATTGTGTCAAGAATCATAAGTAATATTTCTAAATACTTGAATTATAGTAGTAATCAAATAATAAAAACTATCAGAGAATGTACTCGCCTGTGGTCCAGAGCAAATAATGTAAATTGGTGTCCGAAATGGTATCACACAGACCTATATATGGAAAATTACATTAATATAAGGTTTCAGAATAAAAATAGTTAAACTAGTCAGCTTCTAGGTCATAAAGTCATTTCTAAGTCAAAACAGTCAAACTAGGTCAACTCTAGGTCAAACTTGTCAAACATGGTCAAACTAGCTATTTCTAGGTTGTATGAGTCTAACTCTAGGATATTGGGTCTATACACAATGTTACTATGCCACACTAGCTATACTAGGAAACCAAAAGATACTGTATCATAAGATATGCAATTAATAGATATGAAAATATCATAATATGTATATACAATCAACAATATTTACTATTCCTAACTAAACTAATGCTAAGTGGATACATTGGCTTTGAACCAATGCGGTATCACCACTACACACCTATCTTGATACTCAAACCCAATACATTGAGTATCCATCAATACCTTGACATTACCTTGGTATCACAAGTTAATGTGAATTCTAGTATATACTAACTACCCAAACTCTAAACTATAACTAACATACATTAATTAATACCATACTACTATACTAACTACTAACTACTAATACATATATACATATACATACAACTATATATCACTACTAGTACACAAGTATATATATATATATCTAACTACTACTAACAATATGTACATATACATATAACTATAAAACAAGGTAACTAACTTACTAAACTATTAACTAAACTATCATGGAACTAGTTAAACTATTAATGAACTAACTGATCCTTACCTCCTTACTTTGCTCTAGCAGCTAGAGTTGTTGTTGTTGCTCACTGCTCATATTTTTACTGCTTACTGCTCAAGTTGCTACTGGTGTAGTTGCTGCATGCTGCTGCCACTGCATTGCTGCAGTTGCTGCAGTGTTAGCTCTGCTGCTGTTGCAACATGCTGTTGTTGTTGGCTGCTGCAGCTGCAGTTTGCTGGTACTGCATGCTTGCTTGCACAGATATACTACTGCACCACCTTGCTGATACCTGCTGCATGTTGTTGCTATGATGATGTTGCTGCTGTGCTGATTCACTGATTACTGTCCCGACCCCCTCCTAGCACACACACACACACACACACACACACACACACACACACACATACACACACATATATATATATATATATATATATATATATATATATATATACACACAAACATATGCAACTCTCTAGGTATATATATATATAATCACATACCAACATATATATATATATATAACACTTAGGGATACACAAATCAATACACATATACA